>PVJA010001501.1:65490-125728 GCA_004027025.1 Myocastor coypus | reverse complement strand
AGAAGAAGAAGAAGAAGAAGAAGAAGAAGAAGAAAAAGAAGAAGAAGAAGAAGAAGAAGAAGAAGAAAAAGAAGAAGAAGAAGAAGAAGAAGAAGAAGAAGAAGAAGAAGAAGAAGAAGAAGAAGAAGAAGAAGAAGAAGAAGAAGAAGAAGAAGAAGAAGAAGAAGAAGAAGAAGAAGAAGAAGAAGAAGAAGAAGAAAGTAACCAAATTGTTTCTGATAAATTTCTACCTTGTTTATTGCTGATAATTACATAATTAGCAAGAGTTATACTCTTCTTACTCAATAATGTATGGTGATTATGCCTGAGTTTACATAATCTCACTCCATGCCAGACTGATAGCAGCAGAATAGGCAATATCCAAGGACATCCAGCTATACTTGAGAGAGACTGAGCTACTGTCCTAAATTTGCTTGTCCTAAACTCTCAGTCACCTGGGAATTAGCCATTCTCCAACCATAGATATTCCAGGACTGTGACACCAGGACTGAGATGAGGCTCGCGCCTGGCCTGGCAGCCAATCCTCAGAGACTGGCCTCTTGCTTTTGGGGCCAGAGAAGTGCGAACCTTGGTATTAGAGTATGCCTCTTCTGGCTACCTAAGCTGGAGTCCTTTCCTACCTTTCCTTTTAACTTTCTTTTTTTTTTTTTTTTTTTTTTTTTGGCTTTTTGAGACAGGGTCTCACTGTGCAGTTCAGTTCAGGCTGGCTTTGAGCTCACTTTCTAATTGAAACTTTTTCTATAAATTTCTGCTTTAATTTCTGTTATTCCTGAAAGCAAAAATCCAAACTAGCCTACAGCACTTATTTACAGGCCTTCAAATAATTCTTTATAAAAATTCTAGAGATTTGCCGTTTTCGCACAATGTCACACTTTTCTGTTCCTCTCACTCTTTCATGCTTTTAGTAACAAGGCTAAGATCATTACTTCAGGGGTCTTCCATGAATTTGTACTCTGAAAGGAAAAGAATCCGCAGGGCCTGTCCTTAATGGTAGAAGCAATGTTGACCAAATCTTGCTGAATTTGATCAGGGCTCTGTTGGATTGATAAGGGCTTTAACTCTTTAAGAGGATCTTGATGGTATGGGTTCTACTTTAATGTAAAGAAGGCCAGCCTGCTGTGATACATTTGAATATGAAAGGTACCTCTTCTGAACAGGACTACATTGCATTTTCCCTCCAATGATTTTCAGAATACACACTCAAAGATACCCTCACCATCTTAGGTTTTGTATGTAGGGCTCTATTTGACTGACATATCATCCTTGGAATATAATTTCAGAGTTGAGATCTACTGATGCTTATTCAAGCTCATGTAAATTAAAACTGATTGCCTGTCCTCTTGCTGTGCAGGAGAAAGATTCTGTTCCTAAAGGAATGTGATCTTTCATCTCTGGGAGACAAATCAGTTTGGGAATCTTCTCAGATGAGAGTTCTTGACAAAATAACATGTTATATGGAGAACTAAGATAACAGGGATATTTAGTAACAGGTCATACAAGTTAGAGAAACATCTGAACTTTAGAATTAAAAAAATCACATTAGGTGATTTTGTGGCAAAATATCTATCTATGGAAAAATAGAATTCTGAGTCAAATACTGGTATAACACATCCTCCGAGTAGACAGTAAGGGATAAGTCTGGGTGCTGTGGGGAAAATTGCTAGTGGCTGGGTTAGAAAAAGTTGTGTGACTGATACTTTGTCATACAAATTTAGTTTACTCAGTGCTTTTTACGTCATCCAGAAAATGTTGACTTTTATTTTGTAACATTTAGAACTGTCGAAATAGACTTAATAAAAAACTTATAATTTTTCCTTTAAGATAAATTATATACAAGGTAAGCCTAGAATGCTGAAGTGCTGCTAGAATAAGTGAACTGTTTCACTTCTTTCGTAAAGTTTTCAGTATTTGAAAGTTTGATATTCTCAATGATAGAGAAGTGAGGTTTACCTGCTTTGCTTAATTTCACACTTGTTTAATATTTCCAAACTGATGGTTCTTTTTTACTTTTATCTCTATTCCCATAAAATTTATTCTGCATTTTTTCATTAGATCCAGCATCAAGTTGTAGGTGGTGACACACACCTGCAGTCCCAGCACTTGGGATGTTGAAGCAAGAGGATCACTGAGTTTAAGGCCAGTCTTGGCTATATATTGAATTCAAAACCAGCCAAAACAAACAAACAAACGAACGAACAAACAAAAAATAAAACAGCCTGAACTATACAGTGAGACCCTGTCTTAAAAAGCAGAAAGGAGAAAAATATATACTGAATCAGCCCTGTCTTGTTATGTTTTTGACATTTGTCACTTATAAAGTGAAGTTGATATCTCTGTCCAGCTCATCTTCATCTTTGCTTCTTTTTCTCTCACATAGAATCCCAAGGACTGCCGCACAGCCAGGAAGCTGGTGTGTAACATCAACAAAGGCTGTGGCTATGGCTGTCAGCTCCATCACGTGGTCTACTGCTTCATGATTGCATATGGCACCCAGCGAACACTCGTCTTGGAGTCCCAGAACTGGCGCTACGCCACTGGTGGATGGGAGACTGTGTTTAGACCTGTGAGTGAGACATGCACAGACAGATCCGGCATCTCCAGTGGACACTGGTCAGGTAGGAGCTCATGTCGTGTGCCAGATTTCTGGCATGACCAGATTATCAGATTTCTAGGTACATGTTCATGGATCAAAATCACCTTTTCTTTTGAATCCAGATATGCTATATTATCCAAATAAGAGGTAGAAAAAAGTCTTATATATTTTAAAAAATATTTTATAGTTTGTTTCATTTGTGATACTTATTTGTATCTAGATTTTACAAAACCACTGAAGATTTTAAGGACTACAACTCAATCTGTTAATGATAGTGATACAGCATTCACGTTTTAGGGTGCTTTCACATTATTGAATTCATCTGATCCTGATAAATTGAAATATTGTATAAGTTTTATACATTGTATACAGTATTTTATTCAGCATATGATTTACTTACAAGTTTTTGCATTGCGTAAAGTAGATAGGTGATTCTCAAATGTTAGCATGCCTAAAGTCTTTACAAGCACCAGTTCTCAGTTCAGGAGGTCTGGAGTGGGGCTGCACGTTCACATTTCTGACAAAATTTCCAGATCTTGGAGCCACACTTGAGCACCATTGAGGAAGATGATGAAAGTGGCGCATCCTAATGTGTTTGTTGTTTGGTTTTGACATACTGAGAACAGAGCGCTGGGCCCTCTGTACGTAGCTACATGCGCAGTCCTTTTTATTATTTTGAAATAAGTTCTTGCTGAGTCTCTCTGTTGGCCCACACTGGCTCTAACATGTCGTCTTGCTCCCTCAATCTCCAGGGTATGGGGAGTTTTTACAAATATGTGATGCCATTTTCAGCTTGTCTCACTTTTAGGTGATTTTTATTTTATTCAGGAAACATATCCTGAAGAAAAGAGTGAACTGAGCTGCTGTGCTACACATTCTAAAAAGATAAAAAAGATCATTCCTTCTCTCCATGGAAGTGATAGACTGTAGAGCCTTGCTGCTATTCTACTGCTTTTTCCCCACAGTCATGACCTTTAAGGTCTAAACTTGAGCTATATGAGCTATAAACCCTTGTTTTAGCTTTCTGTAATATAAGGGAAACTACTTACCCAGCCTCGGTTTTCTTATCAGTAAAATGAGGAATAATAACTTCCTGCATTGAACTATTTATAGCATTAAATAACCTGGGCAGCACACTTACTGCATGGGAGAGCCCTAGTAACTGGGGCTGCTACCAACAGCCATTACGTACTGAGCGAGCACGTACGGCGCGCTTACGGTGCAGCAGACAGGGAACTTGGTGACGAGGACAGTGCTAACCCCGACAGTGCACTGCTTCTGCACTCACCTGTTGTGGTGGGCATGTACGTGGGGCTTGGGGTGGTTTGTCTGTTTGATTTTTGGTTTGGTATGGTTTATTTGGTTTCAGTTCCTTCATGCATGGGGAGAATGTACCTGACTATCCACAGAAGTGTCATGAAAATTAATTGGCTAATTTTTAAAAGCATATTTTGAGTTGCTGTATAGAAGTCCATATGGATTAATAGTACTATAGATTATGTATAGGATATATATCACTATATTTTTCTTCATAAGTGACTTCATAATTTACAGTGTCTCTTAATCTAGAGCCTCACTATGTTGTAGTTTTAAGATTATGTTTTCCTGGTCTGTAGTTTATCAGTAGGGCTGGCAGATAAAATGTAAAAATTAGGAGGATGCCCTACCAAATTTGTCAGCCTTGTGAAGATGTTCTGCCATGCTTGCTATAGCAGATATTTTTCATTTCATGAACTTAATTCAGTTTTAACTTCTGTGCTCCTGAGAATGTATAGCCCAAGCAGGACATGGATGATGTCCTGTTTCCCTGCTTCCAGGGAGGGGCAACTCCTCCCACCCTTCTCCCTCCAGTCTAAGGATTGAACCCAGGCCTTGTTTATGTCAAGATAAGATCTCCCTGAGTCCCTGAGTTGTCTATGCCAGACTCAAATGTGGCCCCTTCCTGCCTCAGCCTCCTGGAGTGCTGGGATTACAAGCATATACCACCGCACCCAGTGAGAGGCAATATTTTGAGTAGTAGTTGATTATTAGAAATGTGAAAAGATACTCTCAACTAGATTTATCAGATTTATTATATAGCTTGGCTGTGTCTATTTGCAGCCAAGTTTGGTTTATTTGATTTTTAATTCTTTATATTTTCTTAGTCCATAGTGGGTAACCACATGATCTGGAGGTAAAAACTAATTTTAGACATTCAGAATTTCATAACATTACAGGTAAACAAGACCTAGAATTCATCCTTTGCTTATCCTTTGCTAGTTGAGGCTAAATAACTTTTCCAAGGCCACAGAGTTTGTATAAATGACAGAACTGCAATTAATGCATTTATTTCTACCTAATTCCAGGTTAGATATTTCCCAGTAAACTCATGCCAAATACCTTACCTTACCCAAACAAGGATTACAGACATAGAAACCACCTGGAATGTCTAGGAGATAAATAAAACAACTTTATCATTTCTGTCTGTCTACTTTCCACGTACTATAACTTGTCTCAGACCTTTCATATGTAATTTTCAGTATTGAGTCACCAATTATTTCCTAGTCATTTATACTTCCTGATTAAAGACTTGGTTTTATCGTGGCACAACAGAATAGAACTTTTAACTTAATAAATTTTTCTCCATTGCCATAGTGTTGGGTAAAAATAATACTTTTTCTTCATGCTAATGAACTGAATTACACCTTTAGCTAGCGACTGTGTTGGAGGGGAGTCTTGCTATGCAGTTCACGCTGGCCTTGAACTCACTATGTGCCTCAGGCTAACCTCAAACTCACAGGAATCCTCCTGCCTCAGCCTCCCAAGTGCTGAGATTCTAGGCATGTCCACCATACCTGGCAACTAGTGATTACGTTTAACATGCTTGGAGCGCTCACTGTTACTAAAATAATCTAGATAATAATCTTATAGCCACCAGAAGATACTGATGTTTGAACTTGAAATAGTTTTATTTCTATTGCATTTTGGCAAACAGATACCCTGAAACAATGCTCAGCATTTGCAGGCAGATTTGTTTTGTCAGTGGATAGTGAATCATTCCCAAATGTCAAACCCTGATCTTTGGTGGTCCAGGGCTTAAATGGGATAAGACAGCAAAAAGTACAGAGGCAGATTGGCTTGTCCTTTGGGGATTGGGTCTTATAATATGTACCACAGTGACTAGCATTTCTAAGAAACAAAAGGAACAGGAACTGGAACTATAACTTGGGCAACTAACAAGTGCACAGGTGCGGGGAAGCATCTTCTGCTACATTGTAGAAAGCATAACTGTCATCCAATTTTGCTTCCATTTGTATACATTATCTACACACATGTACATCCTTTGGAAAAGCTGATCAACAGGTTTCTAAGAATTAGAGGAAGCAAAGTGACTTCTAATAGCCTCCTAGACATTAATCCTGTAAGCAACTGTCAGTTGACTATATCTGTTGTTGTTCTGACTTGTACAAAGTATTATAGGCTGGATGAGGTGGGGCATACCTGTAATCTCAAGTGAGTTAGGAGGATTGTAAATTCAAGCCTAACCTGGGCAACTTAGTGAGATCCTATCTCAAAAAAAAAAAAAAAAAAAAAAAACTTTAAAAATATATATAACCAGGGGTATTTTGGCATCTCTTCCCTGTAATTATTATTGTTCATACATACTTGACATGATATGTCTGTGGGTAGAATTTCATGATTCCTGTGTTACTAATACAGGAATTATCATTATACTTAATCGTTTCGATAGCTACATCATACCTTGTTATAACTTGATTTCTTTCTTCTACATTATTTAATAATTATAAAATCATATCTTTAACAATAAGTAATTTTATTAAAGGAAAAATATTAAGGATTATGCTTCCAGTTAAAAATAATTATACCATCTGCACATATAATGTCCTAAAAATTTTGTTTCAGAGGCTGCTGATGAATGATCAGTTTACTTTTCTATGCTGCACAGTATTTCCTGAACATGAACTAACTACATGCAGAAGACCTGACTCTACCACACAGATTCCTTGTGATGATCCAGAATGGGATTCTTTCAGAGTCAGGGTCTTATTATTAGTCTGAACTGGCCTTGAGCTTGCTGTCTATCCCAGGCTGTCCTCAAACTCATATGATTTCTTTTAGCTTCCTGAATGTTAGGAGTGCTGGGATTATAGGAGTATGCTGCCACATCCAGCTAATTCGCTTCTCTATTTAATGACTCGAAGTATCCTTAAAATTTATTGATTTATGTTTAGATTTGCTGCTTTAATCTATGTATGACAGTTAGCTTTCAAAGAGCTTTTTCTAGTTGACATAAATACCCCCAAATAAGTGATTTAATGATAGAGAATACCAACCATTTAAACTTAATTCTGTACTTTTTTTCTTTTATAAATATTAAAAAGTAACTCATATTAACAGTTGAACTATTTTGGCTACTTTGTCTTTGCTTCTGTTATCTTCCTCCTATTGCTTGAATAAGTAGTAACAAATGGAGTGGAAATTATTTACTATGACAAATGTAATTGGAAAACATTTTAGAATGTATTTGGTTGTTGCATGATCTCGCAATGCAGCTCAGACTTGTAGTGATCCTCCTTCTTTTAGTCTCCCCAGTGCTGGGATTACAGACGTATATCACCACATCTAGTCTAGTAGAATTTCATGATTCTGGAGGTGGGGCTGACATGTGGTGCCCGAGAGCAAACCCTGATCCCTGTGGTTGCCTAAGCAGGTTCTCAGTGTGCTGAGCTATCTCGCTGGCACTGGACAACATTTTCTGTAAATGAAAATAATGACTAATAAGAAATAGTTTGCCCCAGAAGTGCCTGATTTGAGTATATTTTATAAGATAACCATTTGTAGTATTTAGTCGTCTAAAAAATACTAGATATTTATGTTCTTTCCATGCTTCATTCTAAAGTGGTTGGGTCAGAGAAGTTCACTTAACATACATCCTAAAGGTTTGCATGGAGGCAGCCTTAGATTAGCACTGATTGAGCCCGACCACAGGCATGTGTGCCTCTAGAGCCAGCTGATGGAGAGGCTGAGCCATGAGTGCCTTAAACCTATAAACTGAAGACTAGCCTGGGCAACATAGTAAGGCCCTGCCTCACAGCAAGTAACTGAATAGAAGTACTTGCAATGCAGTGGGCAACCAAGCTGAACTATGTGGAGAGGACACAGTGCTTTCCTTTCTGGCCAGTTCATGGACAAAGGCAGATAACTGGATGAGTAAAGTATATTTTGATAATGTGATGTGGATAAGAGTATTTTAAAGCATAACTTTTACACATATGTGGAGATTTTGGAAAAAATGATTTTTAAGCTGAGACCCAAAGTCTGAGTAGGAGTCAGCCAGGCAGGAACAATGGAAGACTTTTCTGCAGGTGGGGGCAGTATGTGAACAAAGCCAGAGAACACAGAGCCATTGAGAGAACTGGAAGCAGTTCATTATAAAATGGGAATCTTGAATAAAACTAAAGTTCTGTTTTAAAAGTAAGTGTCACTTTCAGGGTTTTCATTGGATGGTTGCATGATTTTTGTTCCTCATTGACACTAAGATTTTAATTATTTTTTAAAAATGTATTTAGTACAAGGTGTACAGGGTCTTCAGGGTCTCACTATGTAGATCAAACTCATTGTAATCCTCCTGTTTTTAGCCCCTAAGCACTGGAATTATAGGTGTGCACTACCACACCTGGTCTCGAGGGCTGACTCAGTATATTATCTGTCCATAGTGCAGTGAAACTAGAAATTATTGACAAAAGGTATCACAAAAACTTCATAAATACATGGAAATTAAATAACACCCTCCTGAACAGTCAGTGGGTCACAGAAAAAATTAAAGAAGAAGTGAAACTATTTACAATCAAACAGAAATGCAGATACAACTCATAAGAATCTGTGAGCTACAATGAAAGCAGTCCTGAAATGGAAATGTATAGCAGTGAATTCTCACATCAGGAAAACAGACTCAGCCCAAATGAACAATCATGCAGCACCTCAAAGTTCTAGAAGAAGAGCAAGTCCAGGCCTCAGCCCAAAGAAGGCAGAAAATTATAAAGATCAAAACAAAAATTAATAAAATGGAGACTAAGAAAGCAGTATAAAGAATTAATGAATCCAAGAGTTGCTTCTTTGAAAGAATAAATAAAATTGATAAAACCATAGCTAACCATATCAAAAAAAGGAAAGAAAAAATTCAAATTCATGCAATAATGAAAGATCACTGAAGAGCCTATAGAAATTCTGAAGATCATCAATATTTACTTCAAAAATCTTGGGTCAGGGAGATAGCTCAGTAGAATAAGTGCTTGCCTGGCAAGCACAGTGTCCTGAGTTCAATCTCTGGTACTGGGAGGAAAAAAAAAAAAAAAAAGAAGTATGGGACAAAAATCTTTACTCTTGCAAGATGGAAAAGAGAAAAAAACTGGACACATTCCTAGGTATATACGAATTACCAAAACTTTATGAAGAAGGTATAAAAATTCAAAATAACCAAATATCAGTCAATGAAACTGAAAATGTAATTAAAAACCTGTCAACAAAGAAAAGCCCAGATCGTCATGCATACATGACAGAATTCTACAGGAAATCCAGAGAAGATTTAATACTAACTTTTCTCAAACTATTCAGTGAAATTGAAAAGGAAGAAATTCTTTCAAACTCATTCCTGAAGGCAAGTGTTACCCTGATAGTAAAACTAGAGAATGACCTAACTAAAAAACAGAATTATAGGCCAGATGCAAAAATCCTCAATAAAATACTAGCAGCCGGACATGATGGTGCACACCTGTAATCCCAGTACTGGAGAGGCTGATGCAGGAGGATCAGTGTGAGTTCAAGACAAGCCTGGGCTACAAAAGTGAGCTCAAGGCCAGCCTGACCTGCATAGTGAGACCTGGTCTCAAAAAGACAAAAAATAAAAGTGAGCTCAAGGCCAGCCTGACCTGCATAGTGAGACCTGGTCTCAAAAAGACAAAAAATAAAATAAAATACTAGTAAATAGAATGCAGCCTATCAACCAGGAGATTATACACCACAACCAAGTGGGATTCATCCCAGGAATGTATGGCTGGTTCAGTATGTGCAAATCAGTACAGGTAATATGCCACATCAACAGAGCCAAAGACAAAAATTACATGATCATCTCAATAGATGTAAAAAATGCTTTTAACAAAATCAAATAGTCATTCATGATTTAAAAAAAAAAAACTTACAAAAAATCAGAATGGATGGTTTTTACTTCAACCTAATAAAAGCTATCTATGACAAACCAGCAGCCAACACCATACTAAATTGACAAAAACTAAAAGCCTCCATTATAAAATCAGGAACAAGACAAGGATGTCCACTGTTAATATTAGCCAGAGCAATTAGATGACAAAAGTAAAAGGAATAAGGATTGAAAAGAAGAAATTAAATTATCATTATCTGCAGATGACATGATATTCTACATAGAAGACCTCAAAAACTCCATCCAAAAGACTTGTAGATTTAATAACCAAATTCAATAGCATAGTAGTCTATAAAATCAGCACTCAAAAATCGCTAGCGTTCTGTACATAAGTAGAAACACGCCAAGAGTGAAATTAGACAAACCATGCCTTTCACAGTAACATCCAAACAAATGAAATACTTAGGAATTAGGTTAACAAAAAAAGTAAAAGATCTGTACAGTCAAAATTGCAGTAGATCTGTACAGTGAAAATTACAGTACTCTGAAGAAAGACAATGAAGATTTCAGAAAATGGAAAGATATTCCTTGCTCCTGAATAGAAAGAACTGACATTGTGAAAATGGCCATATTCCCGAAATTATTATACAGATTCAGTATAATCCTGATTAAAATATCATTAATATACCTCACAAATCTAGAGAAAATATTCCTGAAATTCATCTGGAATAAGAAAAGACCTAGAATAGCAAAAGCTATCCCAGACACCCTGGCTTGAAATTATACTATAAAGCTATTGTGATAAAAATCAGTGTGGTACTGGCATAAACTAGATCTGAGAATCCGTGGAACAGATTAGAAGATGCAGATGCAGCTACAAACACACTCAACCACCATATCTTTGACAAAGGGAAGAAAGACTCTTTAATAAATGGTGCTAGAAAAGCTGGCTTTCCACATGCTGAAACATAAAGTTAGACCCATGTTTATCACCATCCACTAAGCTACAGTCGAAGTGATTTAAATATTAAAGCAGAATCATTAAATTTACTGGAAGAGAAAGTTGGTAAAAAATCTTAAAGACATAAGGATAGGCAGAGAGTTCATCAACAAAAACCAAACTACATGGGAAATACAAAGAATGAGCATCTGGGATCTCATCTTTGAAAAGTTCCTGCATGTGAAAAGAAATCACCAACAGAGTACAAAGGAATCACACAATTTGGGAAAAAATTTTAGCTGACTGTGACTCAGACAAAAGACTTCTATCTACAACATGTAAAGAACTTCAAAAAATCAATTCGCCCAAATTCAAAGACCCAGATGAATACACACTTCCCAGATGAAGAAATACAAATAGCAAAAAAATATGTGAAAAACATGTTCAGCAGCGTTAGAGAAGTGCAGTTGGTCATTAGAGAAAGGCAAATTAAAACAAAGAGTCCATGTTGCCCCAGAAAGAACGGCTATCATCAAGCAGTCAACCAAAACAAATGCTGGAGGGGCGGTGAGGAGGAAGGAACCCTTCTCCACTGCTGGTGGGAGTGTAGCCTGGTACGACCCAATGGAAATCACTGTGACAGTTCTTCAAAAAACTAGGATTAGAGGTCCCATTCAGCCCAGCTATTCCACTGCTGGGTGTTTTTCCAGAAGAGTTGAAAACATCACATAGCAGCAATATAGGTGCACCCATATTTATAGCAGTGTAATTTTTCATAGCTAAATCTTGAAAACAACCCAAATGCTCATCAACTGAGGAATGGATGAAATTACTTTTGTACAATGGACTACTATACAACTATAATGAAAAATAAACTGAAGACTTTTATAGGTAAATAGATTTAACTAGAGACCATACTCATAAGTGAAATAAATCAGACCAGCACATGTAAGCATTATGTTATCTCCCTAGTAAAAAGCCTAAAAGAATAAATACGTTCTGAATGGTAAAATGTAAGGAAGAACTGGAATGAGGGAAAGGAGAAAAGAAAGAATGAAGGGAAAAGAGATGTGCAACAGCTTGGATAATATATAATAGCATCGATAATGCTACTGCTGTTTTCTGGTTTTCTATTAAAAAGGAGAAGTTAATACTTAAAGTTTTTTCTCTGTTTTAATTTTTTATACTTTTCTTTACCAAATCTTACAGACTTATATCTGGTAATCTGAGTAATTTGAAGACAGCTACATGCTGTGTAACAACCATTGTTGAATTCCTATCATTTTGTTGAATTACATTCCGTCTCATTTCTAATGTTTCTTTACTCTTTTTTGCATTCTCTTTAAAAAAATAATAATAATAATAACACCAGGAGAAACCTGTAACACTGCTCCAGACCTTAAAATAATACTCGAACCAGCCTGTAAAATACCTAACACAGTCCTGAAGAGTCAGAACAAATGCTAGAGCCTTATAAATATGTGACTTGAGCTCATTTCTTTTATACCAAAATTTTTTGAAAGACTGTAGTATAATGACACCTTGAAACTAGAGATAGTTAAGTGTTTGTTTGCTTTTGTAATTGTATGTGTCTAAGAATTTTA
Source organism: Myocastor coypus (assembly GCA_004027025.1). Classification (NCBI taxonomy): domain Eukaryota; kingdom Metazoa; phylum Chordata; class Mammalia; order Rodentia; family Myocastoridae; genus Myocastor; species Myocastor coypus. The sequence goes on along the minus strand of PVJA010001501.1, from coordinate 113,435 downwards.
AAGATGTAATTCTTCTCCAAAGAAAAAATTGTTTTGTTAAGTATGTTTGCTGTGTGGAACAGAATTAGAAATAGTTAACTGTGGTAAGAAATAAGTTTAGGAAGTAAAATATTTAGGAACAAGAACTAGTTGAGAAGGTGTTTTCAGGAAAAGAGGAACATTCATAAATTGTTGGGTCGAAAATTACTGTGTGGAGTTCATTCCCAAGCATGTTTATGAAGTTACCCATTTTTGTCTCATGCCAGTCCAAACTAAAAATTAAGCTTAGTTAGAAAAGTGCTAGCTAACTTAGTCCTCAGAGTGAGTGCTGCTGATACTCATCCTTAATCTTCTCCAGCAAAGTGGAGAGAGTATCTAGTCCTTTCTGCAAAGTTGTCTTTTTCTGCATCTTGAGTCCAGTGCCCAAACTAAATCTTGTATGGCATGGCAGAAAAGAAAGTTAGAGGAGTTTGTCCTTGCGAGACTAGCTTGAAGGTCATAAACCAAGGGGCGTGGGATGGCAGATGGTGGTGAAGTAGTAGCCCAAGTCTCCATCCTTGTGCTCCTCAGCTAAGGTGTGGAATGGTCATGACTGGATCGTTACATGAGATGATTGCTTCCAGTTACTAGATTGTAATTGTTTATAGTGCTTATTAACTGTTATTACAGACCACTTTGTTGCTTTAAAAGGTTTTAACTAATAAAATTTCATTACAAAAGTTTTTTTTAAGCTAGAAATAGAAATTTGGTTTGACTCAGATGTATCTCTCCTAGATACATTTGCAGAGGTAAAGACAAGTTGATATAAGAACATAGCATGTCTCAGTTCTTTTTCTTTCGTCTCCCTCATTTGCCCTTCCTCTTATTTGCAAAAGATCTGTCTCAGGCCTGTGAGATAGCTCAGTGGTCTAAAGCGCCTGCTTAGGCAAGCTTAAATAAGCATAGGGATCAAGATTCCCTCCCAGCACCACCTGCTGTGTCAGCCCCATCCTGAGGGTGGGCTGAGGCCCCCAAAAGAAAGATGAGATCTATCTCATTATTTCCTGTTATCTTTTATTTTGCTCTTTAAATTATATATATTTGGGGTTTCTCATAGAAGAAAAACCATGCTTCTGTGTTTGGTTTGTCTTACTTAACCTTATGTTCATGCAGTGCATTCATTTTCCTACAGGTGACCCTAACTGCATCCTTTTTTTTTTTTTTTTTTTTTTTTTTTTTTTTTTTTTTTTTTTTTTTTTTTTTTTTTTTTTTTTTTTTTTTTTTTTTTTTTTTTTTTTTTTTTTTTTTTTTTTTTTTTTTTTTTTTTTTTTTTTTTTTTTTTTTTTTTTTTTTTTTTTTATGGCCCAGTAGCTCTTCACTGTGTATATGTACGACATTTCTTTATGCATTTATCTGTTGATGGACATGTGGTCTGCTTGCAGTATTTAGTTAGTATGAGTTGTACTGCGATAAGCGTTCCTGTGCAAGTAAGAAGGATAAATGGAGTCATCTGTGGAAAGATGGACACGCCCTGTTCACTGTGTGAGGTGGAGCAAGTCAGATGTGTGGCTTAATATATGGCCTGGGTTCTCTTATGTGAGAAGCCCAGACTATAAATAATTTTAAAATGAAAATGAAAAGCTGTCCATCAGCAACAGGGAGGTGGACTTTGTGGAGATGGGAAGGGGGTTGGAAGGTGGAAGGAGACAGGAGGAAGGAGAAAGGAAGAAGTAAAAGGAATCAAGATGCAGCGCACTGTGTAAGGACCAATTCTAGCCACATGTCTTCATTACATATTGCAAGAGCACATGCTAATAACTGTTTTTAAAGCTTTTGTTTTAATCTTTTTTTTTAAGTATTTTTTTTTTTTTTTTTTTTTTTTTTTTTTTTTTTTTTTTTTTTTTTTTTTTTTTTTTTTTTTTTTTTTTTTTTTTTTTTTTTTTTTTTTTTTTTTTTTTTTTTTTTTTTTTTTTTTTTTTTACTTTGGTACATGAAGGGTCTCACTACACAGCTCAGACTTATAGTGATCCTCCTGTTGCAGCCAGCCTCCCCAGCTCTGGGATTACAGGTGTGCACCACCACGTTCAGGCTTGGTGACCAGCTCAGCATGCCTGAGGGCAGGGCTGGAGCAGCATGTGTGCTGAGGATCAAGCCCTGGTCCGTGCTTGCCTAAGCAGGTGCTCAGCCCTCTATCTATCTATCTATCTATCTATCTATCTATCTATCTATCTATCCATCTAATCTGTCTATCTAGTATGAGGTCCTGTGCAGCTCAAACTCATAATGATCTTTTTGTCTCAGCCTTCCCAGCACTGGGATTACAGGCATGTGCCACCATGGTCACTGGCTAGGCACAGGGTGGCACAGGGTGGCACAGCATGCTTAGGTACCAAAGACCTAACCTGGGTAGTTCTTATTGACAGGCAGGCATTTAGACTGACAAGCTATCTCCCTGTTCCCTAATAGTGAAAGAAGAAAGAAAAGGAAGGAAGGAAGGAAGGAAGGAAGGAAGGAAGGAAGGAAGGAAGGAAGGAAGGAAGATTAGGTCTTGTGACAACGCATACATGCCTGTTTGTTAGCATCTTGTTGTTTCCGCACTGTAGAGGCAGAGCTGAACATCTGTGAGATCTTGTGGCCCTTTGAATTAGGTTTCTTCAGAGAAACAGAATCAATGTGTGTGTGTGCGTGTGTGTATGTGTGTGTGTGTCTGTGTGTCTGTGTGTGTCTGTGTGTGTGTGTGTGTTTAGAGGGAGATTTATTACAATGTATTGGATCCTGCAATTACCGTAGCTGAGAGGGCCCAGGGCAGTGATGGCGACCCTTTTAGAGACTGAGTGCCCAAACCGTGACCCCTGCAACCCACTTATTATTGCAGAGTGCCAGCACGGCAATTGAACTTGAGCACTCAAGTTTTTGCTTTGTCAAAATGTCTCATTCATACACTGACATCTTTTCTCTAAAAGAAAAGTGATAGAGCTTTCAGTGAAGTAAGCAGCTTTGCACTGAAGGGTCAAAGTTTGCATTTGGTGTTCTTCTGCACAGTTAATGTGATCTCTGTTGTTGTGTGCATGCTGGTAATTTGTCAGACCTTGGCCAGGACACTGTCCTTCTGGATGCTGTTATGGTTTATGTCTAGTTGTCCCCCCAAAGCCTCATGCAATCATGAGGCAGGGATTTCTACAGTTTGAGACTTGACTCATCATCCACTGGGATTATGTGTTTTGGTACTGATGTAATTATGGGTCTAAGTACTTCTGGGATTATGGGTGTGACCTAAGGTGAGTAGGCTGAGGCAGAGAGCCTGAATGTAATATAAAGAGAGACAGGGAGACAGACTAGTGCTCTTGTGCTCTGCTCCCCTGGTTGTTCCGTTGCCTCTGTTGCCATGGTTGCTGTTCCGCCGCCATGAACTGCTGCTCTCTGCCATGTGCTACTCAGCCTTGGAGCCGGCCAAATATGGGCTGGAACTTCCAGTAACTGTGAGCTAAATAAACCTTCCCTTCATTTTGAGTGTCAGGTATTTATCCCAGAAACGAGTACAAAGTAACTAAGACACATGCCTACAGAGAAGGCTGTGAGTGCCTGCTGAGACTCCTGTGCTCCAGGAGGCTGCCGCTGCTACCCTGGGTGGATGACGCAGACTCTGCTCCGCTCTGAGTCTGAAGGCCTAAGAACCAAGATCACGGAGGACAATGAATGCCCCAAAGATACCTTGTTTTCTTCTAGAAGCCTTGTTGATTTAGCTTTCACATTAATGTACTTTGATAAGAAAAAATTTGGAGGTGTTATTTTTCATATTTTTATCCAGTTGTTCCAGGCTTAGCTGTTGAAAACTTTTCCCTCTTCAATGTACTGGCATTTTTGTTCAAAATGGATTGATAATGTATGGTTCTATTTCTCATTTCTCCATTTGTTTAACTGCTCTTTTATGTCTGTCCTTATACTTCAAATATTTATCAGTCTTCAAATATTTTGAAGCATATTTATTATGAAGCTGTACATATGCCTAGAAGCAGTACTATTGCAGCATAGTAAGGCTGACATTTCTTTAATTCATCTGCATATATCTATTCTCTCAATGGAAAGATTATTTCAGTGTCCCCCTTGCTTTCAAAATCTATATTTTTATTCAGTCTTCCATTCTGCCATCAGAATGTTATTTTCAAAACCAAATATGATTTTGTGTCTTTTTCTCAGTCTTCCATGGCTGCTTATTGTCTAGGAAAAAGGCCTTACTTAGATATAGAAAATAACCCCCTTCACACTTACTGCTCACTTCTGATTATGCTTTGCATTCTGTGTCTCACAAGTTCTCCGTATGTATTTCTTGAAAATTGTTTACATTTTTGTTGCTCTATGAGGAACATACAATTTCTTCTAAAATATCTTTCCATGATCTTCTAAATAAAGTCCTGTTTATCTTTCAGTATCATTTCCTTTGAGATATTTCCCTCCACATACTTTAACTTATATATTGTATTTAAATAATTTCTTTATGCATCTCTTTGGTTATGTATTCTTTTAGAAATTTTCTCTGTTTTTGCCTTCCTGTTGCCAGATAGTTTTGGCTAATAGTTGTTAATTTTTTATTAAATTGCCTGTGAAAACAAAATATTTTAAATTATGAGACAGGGTCTCACAAGATTGTCTGGCTCGACTCAAACCTGGAATCACCCTGCTTCAGCCTCCCACTGAAATCTTTCATCTGTTTTAAAGTCTATTGAATAAAGAAAATATGGCCTAATGAGGATCACTGTGAGTTCAAGGACAGCTTAGGTTACAGGCCATTCTGAATTACATGGTGAGACCCTGTCTCAAAATAAATATGGCCTAATCCATGTGATTCATGGGTTTCTGGTGAGAGCAAATGAGGTAATAAGATATGAAAATGTTTGAAAAATATGATAGTATTGTTGTTTATAATCAGTTTCCACTAAAATTAACTTTCATGGTGTCTTACTACAGTGAACTTCCTTATACTGGAACTTTATTTGTATTGTATACATTCACTTATTTGTATTGGTTAAAATCATTCTCATATTAAAAAGCTGTTCCAGGACAATTATTGTTAATGTTTCTAGTAAAACTGCAGATAACTAAGCTCAAAAATACTCTTTTAAATATATTTGTGGATTAAATGAGGCATTTTGTTATACCAAATTTCTGATGTATATGAATCTCTTTGAATAGCTCAAATTTAGTAAACATTTCTTGAATAGAGCTTGATTCAAGCACTGTGGAAATAATATATATAGTAATATCTAATGTTTAGTAAACTTTATTATTTAACACTCTGTATATTTTGTCTCATTTAATATTTAGAACAAACTTGTACATTTTATATATGTAAATTGCCAGAAGCAGTGCAGCTCCTGAGCTACACAAGCCCAGTAGGACCTCAAAACTTCACCTTTAAATGTTGTGCTCAGGGATTAGAAAATGATAATCCTCTCTTTCTCCTCCTTCTTCCTTCTCCTCCTTTTCCTTCTCCTTTTTCTCTTCCTCCTCTTCCTCTTTTTCCTTCCTCCTCTTCTTTCTCTTCCTCCTCCTCTTTCTCCTCTTTCTCCTCCTCCTCTTCTTCCTCTCCCCCTCTTTTCCCTCCCCCACCTCCTCCTGGCCTCACATTGGTTAAGCAGTTGCCCTACCACTGTGCTACATTCTTGACCTTTTTATTATTTTGAGGCATGATTTTGCTAATTGCCCAGGCTTGACTTGAACTTGGAATGCTCCTGCCTCAGTCTCCTGAGTAGCTTAGATTAAAGGTGTGTGCAAACAAGCCAGGCAGCCTGCCACACTTGTAAATGATTGTTTTGAGCCACAGAGAAATACATGAGCTGCAGCACCTCAAGTATGTATCATCTGGTCCTTCAGGAAGAAGGCTGCCAGCCTCAGTATAGAGGACTGGGGCTTCTGCACTGAGGAAGTTCCTAATCTGAATAGGAGAAAAACAGACATTTTAAAGGTCCTGCCTCATGAGGTTAATGTTGATGTAAAACAAGATCTCAAGGGATTGAGGGGTAGAGGAGAAATGTAAAACAAAATGAGGGAAGGAATGGCATTTTGAACTGGTTTTGGCAAATTATAAAATGATCAGAAATCTTATATATGGAATTCTTCACAACTGGAGTTTTTAACAGATGAGGAAAAACTTTCTGAGCCTGTCACATCTTGCTTGGAGTAGCTGCCAAGTGTTAGCACTCATGGGCACTGTTTTTTTTCTTCTTCAGAATTTACTCATTTGTAACCAAAAATCAGTTTTTGATGGCTAGTTATGCTGCTTTTTTTTTTTTTTTTTTTTTTTTTTTTTTTTTTTTTTTTTTTTTTTTTTTTTTTTTTTTTTTTTTTTTTTTTTTTTTTTTTTTTTTTTTTTTTTTTTTTTTTTTTTTTTTTTTTTTTTTTTAGTTAAATCAAAAACAAATCTAAAATAAGGTCCTTAGATGCAGGTAATTTTTCACACTTTAGTTGCTATGATACAAGTATGAAGATGACACTGCTGTTATTAAATAAACCTTGCATTTCATCTTCATTCTTTTTTATGTATTTTGGTACAAGGTCTATAGGGTGTTCAGGTCTCACTATATAGATTAGACTCGTAGTGATGCTCCTGTTTTCAGCCTCCCAAGTGCTGGGGTTACAGGCGTGCGCCACCACACCCAGTCTCAATCACCATCTCAGCACACCCCAGTGCCAGGGCCAGCAGGGCACCCCGGGAATTGAACCCTGATGACTTCACTCTGCCTAAGCAGGTGCTTTAGACCATTGAGCTATCTGGCCAGCGCTGTACTCATTCCTTTATTTATTTATTTTTATTTTTTTATTTTAGGGAAGGATCTACAGAGTGTTCAGGGTATCATTGCTAGATCAGACTCCTAGTGATTTGCCTGTTTACAGCCTCCCAAGAGCTGGGATTGCAGGCATGCACCACCATACCCAGTTTCCTTTGCTGTCTCAGCAGGCCCTGTACCTGTTTGCAGATGCTTTAATTGCTGAGCTATTTGGCCAGGCCCCTGTATTCATTCTTAACTGTCAGTAAATAAGAAAAACTGTTGACATTGCGGTAATTGTGATTTTTGCATCAGAACTATTGATAGGACTTGAATATGTGATTTTATAAAACATTTACATAATTAGCAAGAATAATTTAACCATGTTTTGATAAATGTTGGTAAAAGTAGTCATGTTCATATAATATTGCTTATTATATATTATTATTTATAGTGTTGGGAAAAATTTTTAATTGAATTAAGGGACACAATTGACATTGTTTTTACCCAACCCTTTGCTGTCAACCATGCTAACACTATAATGAATGTAACTCTGAAAGATTTATCATTTCTAGCTGAAGCATACAGAGTAAGTATTAAGCTGAGGGGAGGGACTGGAGGTGTAGCTCAGGGGTGAGCCACATCTGACACACAAAAAAAGACGAGTGAAAATCCATTTTCTCCTAGCAGTTTCTCCAACTGTGAAATAATTAATCAAGTGTTTGGATTTTGAAGGAGTTTATTTTCTCAAACAGAGAAAAAGATAAATTACTCAATGCTGATTGAAAAATATTCCAAATAAAATAAAAGCAAACAAAGCATACTGATTCCTTGATGTTATAGTTTATGTAGACTGGCATCTGTTGTACAAGTAATAAATGTTATGTTTAAATTTATTACATTCTAAAAATTCTTACAATAGCTTTAAGCCGTACTTTTTCTGAATATCATTAATATTAATGTATAATCATGGAACTGTTAATGTATATATGGGCAAATCACTTTCTGTGTTCTGATGGTAATATATAATTTAAATGTTTCTCATTTAATTAGATGAAATCTTTTTAAATAGTTCTCTTTAATCTGAAAAGAATGTTAGTGATAAATTTCAATTTTAGTTCTTATATTCTGTGTTGGTGCAGGTAATTTCATTGGCATTGATTCTATATTAAAATGTGTATTTGATGGCATTTTAGTTGCTTGACCCAAAGACTGATATGTTTTACTGTAGTAACTATAATATACCCCTAAATATTTATCAGTACATAGTTCTATTTTAGTGGCAAAATTATGTGTCATTGGATAAAAACAAGAGTAATCATAAATACAGTTTAAAAAAATCTGTAATCTAATACATTTGCCTCAGAATTTCTTAAAACAACTGCCTTATTCTTCTATCTCAAGGTAAGAGAAAATTCCAGAAGTACCATGAATTCTTTTAAGGGCCAGTGCTATCTTCTTTTGATAGTTAGGCTATTGACTCCTAGAAAGTAGAAAAACATAAATCAGACTTTGTTTTTTCAAGTTGTCATTTTATAATCTATCATGGAATGTGAGAATGAATTTTTGCAGTTGGCTACCAAGTATTCAGATTCTAATAAGATTAGGATGCAGTTTCCTCGTCACCATTGATCGCAAGAATTCACCTTCGACGGCCATTACGCAGGTCCTCTGTCTCAATTGCCAGTGGATCTTCAGAATGTGCTGAGATGATTAAAGCAAAGGAAGAGGATTTCTGAAGAATTCTGGAGACATTTGAATGTAGTCTTGACATCATGAGTGAAAAATCAGTCTGTACCCTCTGTCCGTATCATTCTTTAAAAATAATAGGGAAAAAGGTTTCTGTGAACTCAGTTTGGATGGGTTGTCTGCTTTCAGGTACAGATTGTCATTTTCAAGCTTTTGCTTTTTTTTGTAAAGCATAATAGGTTTTAAATTAATCAAATGCTATTTCCTGTTAGTGAAGAAAAAAATTCCAGAAGTACCGTGAATTCTTTTAAGGGCCAGTGCTATTTTCTTTTCATAGTTAGGCTATTGACTCCTAGAAAGTATAAAAATGTAAATCCGACTTTCTTTTTTCAAGTCATTTTATAATCTATTATCGGAATGTGGGAATGAGTTTTTGCAGCTGGCTACCAAGTATTCAGATTCTAAAAAGATTAGGATGCAGTTTCCTTGTCACCATTGATTGGAAGAATTTCAATGGCCATTACATAGAATGGTAAGAACGAACCAGCTCTCCCCTAAATTAATTAAAAGAGATGTAATTCTAGGTAAGTTGAGGTGGAAAATGCTCAAACAGTCGTTTTTCCTTCACTTTGGGTTATTCTGTGCTGTCCGACCTTTGCTCATCCCCAGGGCAGTAAAGTTCTGAGCAGAAGCCATGGGCCAACATGTGGATAAGGCTCCTCAAGCAGTGCAGAGCCTTATTTTTTCTGTATGCCTGTAAACAGCTGTACACCATGGAGCTGGCCCTTTTTGGCAGCTGGTTTTATGTAGCATTTTAAGCAATTCATGATGTTTGCCTCTGGTCTCTTGCATTTTCCAATTAAAATTTTAAGTGCATTTTTATCATCTTACAACACAAAACCTTGCTCATGCAGTCCAAGATCTAGGCTTTGACACCTGGTTTTTGAATCTAAAAATAATAAATATAGTTTGAAATCAGTCTCCTCCCTGTAATGCTAGAGTGAAAGAAAGTACACATTATTATAATGGAACTACACCATAGGGTACTTAGATGGGCTTAACTTACCCTTATTAATAAGCTTGAGATATTGTAATTCAAAGCCATTATCACTAAAGAATATTGTTAATTTTGAGTTGATTTTATTTTTAAGAACCACTTGTATAATGTTTGATTTTTGCCAAAAACTGAAAATGCCCTCAAATGTAAATGGAAAGGGGGCTTATTAATTCATATGTTTATTTTAGGAGGTGGTTTTTAAGTATTTTTATTTGAAAAATTAAAAAAATAAAACTACAGAATTTCAAAATAATGGGATAGGAAATTAACAATCATTCTTATATCGCATATTGTTATCTTCAGAGTAGTTGTTCAGATTACCAGATATAGGTGTGCAAAATTGATCAAACAATTAGGCATTAACTGTTCCTTTCAATAATCCAATAGAAATTAGTACTACATTTACTTTAGCTATATTATTTATATACAATACATATTTTCCCTTTTTTCTTTTCTCCATTTCCCCACCATATTTGTGTTTTCTTTTTGAACAGTTTCTTTGCCTTTCGCAGTATCTATTGTACCTTTCATATTTTCTTTTTCAGTTTCTTATACTAGGGAGACAATACAGTGTTTACATGATTTATTTCATTTATGAGTATAGTCTCGAGTTGCACCAATATACCTATAAAAGCCTCAAGTTCATCTTTCTTTATAGCTGAACTACTATATATATACAAAATACTCCATATTTTGTATAAAAAACACCACATCTTTTATATCTGTTCCTCAGTTGATGGGCATTTGGGTTGTTTCCAAGATTTAGCTGTGCCAAATTGTGCTGCTGTAAACATGAAGCCTTTGGTCCATCAATTAACAAAGACTAAGAAGCCATTACATAGGACAGATGCTGTAGAGCTATAAGTCATGAAACTCAGCAGACTTTTAAAAAGCTGTTTTTTACTTATGTGTAATTATTATGTTGATAGTGACTAGAAAATTCTTAGTTATAAACTTGAAAATATCTACACTGAAAGAAAGCTGGTTATTCAGGGAGAACAAATTTCTTCCCAGGTTGAGAGTCTCAAGTAATATATGAATGTACTCTATTTAATTTCAACTGTTTATATAGTCTTGCGGTTGAATTAAAATGACTTTTGAATTAACAGTCTCTTATGCTTCTGATTTGTGATAAATTTGGCCTTTGTTAGCTAGTTTGAGGTTTCACTAAATGCTTTTCAGACCTGGCCTGCTCTGAGTCAAAGGAAAGACCTTATATTTTCATATCCTTAATAACTTCTAGCATTTACTGGATCAGTGTTTTTTATTTTAATTTTCAAAAAGCTTTACTTATTTGGTCTTTCTAGAAAACAGCCCTAAGAAAACATAGTGTTATCTGTAATTAAGATCGGAAAAGAAAGATTAGAGGTTGTATTAATTGACAAGGACTCTAAGACCAGCATTTTCTGGATTTAATTTCATCTGGGTTTGCATTTTAATTTTTTAAATATCTTGATGCTTCTTTGACCTTTGTGTTATAAGTAACACTAGTTATTCCACCTGTTTTTCAATTGATAATTTCTAGTTTAATTCTGCTGTGGTCTGAGAACATGCTTGGATTTTTAAATTTGTTAAAATGTGTTCTACTAGGTACAGTGTGGTCTATCCTGGTGAAATGTTCCCTGGGAACTTAGAAGAATGTGATATTCTTCTGTTGTTGGCTCTGTCAGTTAGTAATAGGCAAGTACTGAATCTCAAAGTATTAATAGTGTCTTAGTTACTCTTTTCTCATTGCTGGGACCAAATACCCCACACCCAAAATGAAGGAAGGAAAGGTTTACTTAGCTCATAGTTTATGGAGGTTTCAGTCTATACTCACCTGGCTCCAAGGCAGAGAGGCACATGGCAGAGGGCAACAGTTCATGGCTGTGGAAAGTTGCAAAACAGCAAGAGCCAAAAACTCAGCCTAAAGGAGAGAAGGGCTAATTTTGCTCAGTTTTGGAGGTCTCAGTCCTTTGGCCGAATTGCTGTGGGCCTAAACTGAGGCAGAACAACAGGGGTGGGGAGGTTGGGGGTGAGGGTGATGGCCGCTCCCCATAGGGCAGCTGGGAAGCAGAGAGACGGCTGCAGCCAGAAAGGAAGGGGCAGGGATCAGGAGTGGCTCCCAAGGTCCCTTCCCCCTGACTAGGCCACACTTCCTGTGTCTATGGCCTCCCAGGGTTGCAATCAGTTGCTGACCTCCCTGGAGAGTTTATCCAACAAGGAAATTAGAGCCCTCCTGAGTCAGTCACCTTCCAAAAACCTCATCCTCCAAACCTGTGTGGTTTTTTGGGGGGATGGGAGGAGAAAGACACTTCAGATACAAAGTATAGCAGTCACTAAATATACTATTACTGTTCTAAAGAAGCTAGTAGTTTGACATAAATTAATAAGAAAATGAGAAGATATAATTTAGTCTCTATACATATGAGATTTCAGCCAATATAGTTTTCCTTCTCCCAGATGCTAGTAGTAAATTCCCTTGTTTTTTCCTGATAAATTCATTCCATCTCCTGTACTTTTGAAGGCTAATTGCACTGAACATAGAATTGTGAATGACTAGGTTTATTCTTTCAAAACTTCAGTTTTAATTGCAGTTTCTAAAGAGAAGGCCAGTTTAATTATTTATTTATCTATACTTAAGGTTTTCTCACTTTCTAAGATTTTTCTTTTGATTTTCTTTAATTTGGTTATGATATCCCTAAGTGTAAGTAAGGTTTTTTAAATTTTGGATTCGGCTTTGGCTTTGGTTTTTGGTTTAGTTTTCAGTTTACCCTGTTGGTATTTTCTAAATAGGTTTATAGTTCAATATCTGGCATTAATTTGGGGAAAATCCCCAGACATTATGTTTCATATATTTCTTCTCTCTTCAGCCTGACACTATCACATGCATATTCATCTTTTGTTATTGCTTCATGGTTTTGGATATTCTGCTCTGTTCTCTTTTCTTTCTGTTCGATTTTGTAAGTTCATATTGCATGTCTTTAAGCAAACCAGTTATTTACCTGACTAATATATATATATATATATATTTTTTTTTTTTTTTGGTCTTTTTTTGTCTTTTTGAGACAGGGTTTCACTATTCAGTTCAGGCTGGCCTTGAACTCACTTTTTGTAGCCCAGGCTGGTCTCGAACTTGCACTGATCCTTCTGCCTCAGCCTCCCAAGTACTGGGATTACAGGCATGAGCCACTATGCCTGGCTACCTGACTAATATATTGATGGTGCCATTAAAGATACTCTTTCTTTCAATTATAATGTGTTGTTTTCTACATAACAGGGTGTGGTGGTACATGCTTATAATTCCATACTCTGAGACTAACATGTATAAGTTTTAGTCTGGCCTAGGGAAACTAGGCAGGAGAAGGATATAAAAAAGTCACAAATAGGAAATGAAGAAGTCCAGTTATCCCTGTTTATAGTCTTTACATAGAAGACTAATAACTCTACAAAAGGTGTTACATTTGTGACAAACTTAGAATACAAAATAAGCACACCAAAATCAATACCTTTCCTACATAGCAATATTGAAACTTGCCATGAAAGGAATCAGGAAAACAATTCCATTCGCTATAGTTTCCAAAGCAAAACCTGCAGATTGACCTAACCAAGCAGGTGAAAGACTAATGAAATTTACAGAACATTGAAGAAAGAAGACATTGGAAAAATGGAACACTGCCCTTGCTCATGGATCCACAGAATTAATATTGTTGAGTGTTGTATTACCAAAAACTATCTACATATACAATGTGATTCTTACTAAAATATCAAGAACATTCCACACAAAACTAGAAACACATATTTATATGGAAGCACAAAAGACCTAGAACTACAAAAGCAGTCCTGAACCTAAAGAACTAGGATATGGAAATTACAATACTTGATTTCAGATACTTAATTTCAAATTATAAAACCATCACAACAAAAACAGACACATATGCCAGTAGAGTAAAAGACACAGAAAATACTCCAAGCACTTGTAACCATTTGATTTTTGACAAAACACACAGTGGAGAAAAGACAGCTTCTTTACCAGATGGTACAGGGAAAACTAGATAGTACATGCAGAAGATTGAAGCTCCATTCTTACCTCTTATACTAAAATTATATAAAATAGACCAAAGACCTAAATATAATACCTGAAAGTTTGAAATCACTAGCATAAAACACAAGGGAAACAGTTGAAGTCATTTGTACAAGCAGAGACTTCCTGAATAGGAACCTAGTAATGCACAAAATAATATTAAGTCTCAATAAATAAGATTATATGAAATTAGCGAGGTTCACAGCAAAGCAAACAAGAGTACGGAGAAAACCTACAAAATAGAAAATCCTGACTAGCTAGCTACCTTTCATATAAAAAATTGAATTAGTGCCTATATCTAAAATAATATAAAGAACTCAAAAAGCTTAATCCCTAAAACAAAAATGGGGAAATGAATTAAATAGGTGCTTCTCAAAAGAAGTATAACCTGGCAGTAAATATTTGTAGCCACTAGGGAAGTGCAGATTAAAATGACAGAGAAAGTGCTGGCGAGATAGCTCAGCAGATCAAGTGCCTGCTTAGGCAAATGTGGAGACCGGGTTTGACCCCTGGCATCGTATGCTGCACTGAGCCAGTCACTGAGGCCAGGTGTGGTGGCACACACCTATAATTCCAGTTCTGGGGAGGCTGAAAACAGGAAGATCACTATGAGTCCAAGCTGCATGGTGAGACCCTGTACCAGATACATAAAAATAATAAAATTACATAGAAAAAAACTACATGGAGATTCTATCCCACCCCCACATTGACTATCTTCATTGATGGGGAGAGGGAGGGAAAAAACCCTTCTACGCTGTTGGTAGGGATGTGAGTTAGTATGCTTACTTTCAAAGTCAGTGTAGAGGTGCCTCAACTAAAAATAGACATACCATTTAATCTATCTATACCAGTTCTGGTATATCCTGAAAGAATGAAATGATATTTACCCTTGTTTGCAGTGATACATTTCAGAATAGCTAAGCTATAAAAGCAGCTTAGATGCCTACCAAATGATAGATTAATAAAGAAAATACTGTACATTATAAATAGGTATAGCATGTAGAACATTATCACTAATGGACTATTATACAGCAATAAGTAAAAATGAAATGATATCATTTGCAGGAAAATGGGTGGGACTAGAGATAACCATGAGCACAAAAAGCCAATGTCAGCAAGTTAAATATTTTATCTTTTCTCTTATGGCCAATCTAAAACTACATAAAGAAAACAAGACAACATGAAAGAGATGTGATGGAAACTAGAACTTAGGCTTTTTAAGCCATGGGGAAGAGTGTGGGGACATGGAGAAAAGGAGAGGGGAAAACATGAAATAATAATAATAATTCAGTATACCAAGATGAGTCTCATCTTGTATATTTAATGTGCACCAATAAAAATAAAAATTTCCTCAAAGCAAAAAAAAAAAAAAAAAAAAGAAAATCCAACATGTTAACTGACAGCTCCAACTGAAATTTTAATAGCACATCTCTTACTTAATAAGGAAATACAAAAAAATGGTTAGAGTTTGTCCTACTTTGTGAATGCTATGGAATTAAGCCTTTGCTCCCACTCTGTTCTTTTTTCTTGCCGTACCGGTGACAGGCTGTTTCAGTATCTTTGGCATCCTTTTGCCCTTGAGATTGTTAATTAGGAGAAGACATTAACTTAGTAACATAGGACAAATGAAACTAACTAGTTTCTCCCAAACTTATAGTCATGAATTAATAGGGCTTCATGAATAATCAAAGAGACTGTTGGCAGTACTCTTTCATAGCTAAGCTGACCATATGTAAAATCTATCAGAAACAAATTTAGAATTAACACAGGAAACCTCTTTCGTAGCTCCGTGGCTCTTTTTTGTTTTACGTTGTCCTGCCTGCCTTATTCTAAACTGCATAATTCACTAAGATACTATATATTTCTCATTAGCTGTTCTTTTTTTTTTTTTTTTGTCTTTTTGAGACAGGGTCTCGCTATTGCAGTTCAAGCTGGCCTTGAGCTCACTTTTGTAGCCCAGGGTGGTCTCGAATTTGCACCAATCCGCCTGCCTCAGCCTCCCGAGTGCTGGGATTAAAGGCGTGCGCCACCACGCCCGGCTCATTAGCTGTTCTTTTAGTTCCCAATCCACAGTTATGTCTGTCAGAATTATTGAGGTCAGTGAACAATGAGTTCAGTTGCCTTTGCAAGCCATTTCTTGCCTAGTACAGCAAAGGACCTCATGAGAATGCTGCCCCATCATTCCCTGAGTGTGATATGCTGATTCTTAAGAATGTTGCTAACACTGCACTGTTTCATATGATTGAATTTAAAACTGCACACTCAGTTGGGTGAGGCTTTAAACTGGCAGTAATAATAGTCTTTTGAGATGTTGCTTAAGTAAAGCAGTGATAGAATTTCATATGGCAGGTGACAGTTGTTCATTTGTGTTCAAGAAGAGATTTTTATCAGCTACAGTGGTTGAGAAATAAAAGAAACGTAGCTCAGGTGTTCACTTTTAATACCATATCTTCTGTATTTTAAGTGACACCAGACCTTTCTCACTAAATGAGGGTATAAATACCATTGCTGAAATACCAGAGAACTAACTACTAACTTCATACAGCCTGGTTGGTTGGTTGGTTGGTTGCTTTTAATGGCCATGTTTTGCATACAAGTGAAATTGTAAAAGATGTGGCCGTGCCACAAGAGTCTCACCACCGCTAGTTAACTTTTAGTCTTGATTTCTTTTTTTACTCTTTGCCTTTTCTATCAATTCCTAGATGGGTTGCTAGTAATTTCAGCAGTCCTATTTGGCCACATACTCTTAAAGAAAATACAAATGCCAGGTAGTCTTTGTCTAGAAGTCTTTTCCTTCCCATACTGTAAGCAGAAAGTATGGCTTTGGCCAACTAACGTTTATTCTATGTTTCAATACAGACAAACGTTTGGTCAAATCAAGATAGTGACAACAAGGCCAGTGAGATAGGAAAGCAGGCAAGTGATGGGACTGGGACTCTATACCCAGTAATATATGCTGTGCTGGCCCTACCCCCGGGGCACTGAGGTGGTGTGGGGCACACACTTATAATCCCAGTGCTGAGGAGGCTGAAAACAGGAGGATCACTAGGAGTCAAGCTGCAGAGTGAAACCCTATACAAAATACATTAAAAAAAAAAAGATAATGACAGTGGAATTTAAAATTTTCAAATAATCAGAAGTTTTTACTTTGCCAACGTATTTGGAAAACAAAATGCTCTTTTTCTGCCTATACTAAACAGCATAAATAAATATTTGCTGAAATGGGGAACTGTTATAATTTTTAGAGTATATCTTGACAAATAATCTCTTCCTAGATCACACTGTAGCTAATTTCATGACAATTGTTCAGCATATTGCCCTCCCAATATGAAGAAATAACATTTTTTGGTAATTATTCTTTGTCAAATATTGTGCTCAGTTAGTTTTCTGTGTACAGTATTTCATTTAAAATAACTCAATAAGTTACCATTAATAATTCAGTGTAACAGGGTAGGGTGCTATTACTTACTTCAGATGGAACTGGTACAAAATTAAACATAACCTATTCAAGGTTATATAACTATTACATGATAAAGGATTTGAACATTAGTTATTATGATTCCAAAGTCCATACTTTTATTTATTTATTTATTTTTTGCTTTTTTGAGACAGGGTCTCACTATGCAGTTCAGGCTGGCCTTAAGCTCACTTTTGTAGCCCAGGCTGGTCTCGAACTCACATTGATCCTCCTGCCTCAGCCTCCTGAGTGCTGGGATTACAGGCGTGCACCACCACGCCCGGCCTCCAAAGTCCATACTTTTAAACACCATGTGCTATTTTGTTAACACGCTGCATCAGTAGATATTGCTTTAGAATATTATGTTAGATGTCTATGCCAGTGGCACAGTCCTAAAGGCTCTTAAGTCTCAGCAGTTTCCACAGTCCTTAGAATGACCATTGAGCATAACTGGTGGGTAGCAATGGCAGCCATTCAAAGCAAATAAAAAAAGGAATATAAAACTCACTCTACCCCTTTCTACCTATGTGGACAGTGAGAGAAACCTCTTTTTGAAGATTGAGTCTAGAAATTCAGAATCACCAAATGTTGCTAATAATCTCCTTCTCTCCTCAAGGACAACTTAAATTTCAAGCAATGAAGTATTACCAGAGAATTTTGTTAACCTTATTCTAGACCTCTTTGCCTTGGCCATTCTGAACTTTATGAGTAATCTGGGACCTGGCCAAGATCCCTCAACTGCCTAGGGGTATAACAGATTAAATCAGAAATAGATTTAATAATGTGTGACCAGGGTACTGAGAGGTCAGTGCTTCATGATGGACAGACCCAAAGACACTCCAAACTAGCCACTATTTATTGGGTATATATAATAATCAGAAATCTTTATGTTGATGAGAATCATGTAGAGAGATGGCAGATTAAAAAGGAGTTTGTTTTTGCCCTAAGGTGAAATATTTTTATTACTATAGGTTACTCAAGGAACTAGGATGTCTTCACTTGATGGAAGTGTCACAGCATTGTGGGACCATTGGGGCCTCAGCAGGGACCAGAGGCACATAGCATTATGTTCCCCTATACCATAGCCAGCCCACATGGCGAGGGCCTCTGACAAGCCCTGATCTCAATTCAATTATGAAATAATTTTCCCTCAACAGTAATGTACAATGGTTTTCCATGATGTCTTCAGGAATGCTCTCTCTTCTCTTGAGTTTTCCTTTTTTTTTTTTTTTTTCAAGTCATAGGACTAACAGTTGCTGGTTATCAACTAAGGAAAGGTGAGAGTAAGTGCAGAAGGATCTCATGGATTGGCATTTAAAGTCCTCCCACTCTTGAAACATTTTTCTCTACACCAGAATCCTTCATTCAAGTAGATGTAAAGCTTTACACATCTTTTCTACTGATGCTAGCAAAGATGAATAATTCTAATTCAATAGTTTTGTTCCATGAAAGGAAAATAATCCTTTTAGATAGTGCTGCTATTAATTAGTTAGCAGGGAAGAGAAACTTCTCTAGAGTTGTTTGCTTGGCACTATGCAGGTCTTTACAAAGGGCTGTGCTTCTGGCAGAAGGCTGTGAACTAACAAGCCTATATGTTTTAAGAGCTGTTAGCAAAGAGAATGCCATATAGAGCAAGAGTATTAACAAGAGGAATGTCGTGGTCCATAGTCCATTTCCACTCTATAACACAATACCATAGATTTGAGTGGGGAGTTGTCTTATAAACAAAAATTTACTTCTCACGGTTCTAAAGGCTACAGGATTCCCTGTCAGGACTCCAGCAGAATTACTGCCTGATGAAGGATCTGTTCCTATCTTCTTGCTATGTTTTTACATGTCAGGACAAACAAGTTCTCCAGAGTCTCTTTTATTAAGGGTACTAGGATTGAGGAGTAGAATGTCAATATATTAACTGAAGGTGGAGAGGGCACAATCATGTAGACCATAGTCAGAGGTAGTTCTGAAGCAATAATAACATTATCAGTTAAAGATGAGCTGGTCAGCTCAATCAGTTGTAAAAAGCTCAGGTGGGTTGGTAGCAACTCCTTGTAAATGAATAGTACTTTTGTATGCTTTCTATATTTAAAAAAATTCTCTTCCTGCAAGGTTGATTATATTATTTTAGAGTACTGTCTTGGTTACTTTTCTCTCACTGCTCAGACAAAATACCTGACATCTGAAACTAAGGAGGGAAAGGTTTATTTAGCTTAGTTTGTAGAGATTCCAGTCCATACATAGCTGGCTCCAAGGCAAGGTGGCATGGGACAGGGACAAGAGTTTAAGGTGAAGAAGACAGCAAAAACAATAAAAATAAAAATGTGACCAGGAGAAGAGTGCAAGCCTCCTTTCCTCCTTTGTAGTGTAAACAGGCTGGCCTCCTCTTCCCCCATCTCAGGGCGGGTGTAGAACTCAGATTATCTCCATGCTGACTGAACATGTTATTTTGGTTTTTTCTTTGTTTTATGTATTTGGTACAGGTTGTCTCTATGCAGCTCAGATTCATAGTGATCTTCCTGTTATCAGTCTTCCCAGCACTAGTGGCCAGCTCATAGTGCCTGGGAGCTGAGCTGGTGCAGCCATGGTACCAGGGGGATCAAACCGCAGTCCCTGCACTTGCCTAAGCAGGCACTTAGTTGACTGAGCTATCAACCTGGCCCTAGGCTGAAGATGTTTACGAAGTAAGGATCCTGGCCTCCTGCTGAGCCACTTGACTAAACTTGTAAACTCCTCAAGTTGATACAATCTGTTGACCCTTACAGTCCACCCCTTGTCAATTTGGCACCCAGACATATTTCTTTAAGCTGGTTTTCAGGTACAAAGACATTTATTCTTAATATTTTACAACTTGAATCTTATAACTCAAGCTTAACAATCCTTAAAAACTAGTATTAAGTTTATCAACATTATATTACATTTAAACCATAGCATTCTGTCCCTGTCCTTCAAAGACTTATGCACATCCCTTTATGCAAAAGACATTTAATTCATCTGCAAAAGTTGCCAGAGCTCTAACAGTTTTAGCACTGCTGAAAAGTGTAAGTCTCAAGTCTCCTCTGAGTTATAAGGCAAACTCTTAGTTGCAAGTGCCTGGGCAAATGAAAAGTTAGACACTTCCAGTGCTTAGCAGCACAAAATAAATATTTTTACTCAAAAGGTTATAAATGGGATACAAAGAAATGGGGCTAAAGCACATCCAAAATCCAGCAGGGCAAACATTAATTCCTGCCACTTTATGTCTCAGCATCTGAGACAATCTGTGGCAAATGGCAAGCGCCAAACGGTTTGAGTGACTCCATCCCTATGGCACTTTCAGTGGTTGTAGCTCCCACATCTTTTCTCTTAGGCCCACTTTGTTCCCTCCTTGCAGCGTTCCTTAGGCAATCCACATTTCTGGCTTCTCCAAACTTTTGAAACTTTCACTGCCCCTTTGGATTCTCACAGCATCATTCACTGCCCTCTCAGGGGCATGCTGCCTGGCCTCTTAGGCCTTCTGAAATAGAAGTGGAAGCCTTAACTGCATAATAATTCTTGTATTCTGTATGCGCCTAAAACCAGCACTATGTGCATCATGCTAAGGTCTGCTGCCAGCTGAAGCAATAGCTAGGCTTTTCTCTCTCTTGGCTGTAGGAGTCTAGTGCCTGCATCACTGGGCACTGTGAATCGAGGTCTGAGGCACAAATTCACTGTGCTGCCACCATTTTGAAACATGGTATTCTGTGGCTTTGTCCTCAAAGTAAAAATCTTTCACTTTTGCAGTGGATACTTGCTGTTTCTTGTGATGCCCTCAGGCCATCTTTTATATGCTGTTTCTTATCAGGAACTGAGATCTCCTCAGTTTTGTCTTTATAATCCACAGCTTTCCTGGAGCTTCCTTTTTTGGCCAAATGCCCAACATTTTAAATTATCCTGCTGAGTTATTTTCTTTTGATTTTCAACATAAATCTGACCAAAAGTCCCCAATAATAGCCATACCACTGCCTTAACATTCAACTGCCTTGTAATTTCTTCTGCTAATTTAATTAGTCTACCAAAATTAACCTCAGTCTCAGCCAAAGACTCTGAACATAAACAAAATGCATACAACCTTTTTTGCCAACCTATAACACATCGTCTGGAGTCCAACAACCAGTTTAGTCCTTATCAAAAATCTCTTTGAGTCTGGTCTTTATTCGCTTTTATGTCTTCTGAGCTCTGATCAGAATCTCCCATACAGAACAGTCTAAGACATTCCTGCTCCACTATTTCCACCAACATATCTTTCTAAACTTCCCACAAGCCATTCCCAAAGGCTTTTAAACCACGTGGTAAGACATAGTCATAGCAACGGCCCCACTCGTGGTACCAAATTCTGCCTTGGTTACTTTTCCCTCGTTTCTGGGACAGAATACCTGACGCCCAAAGTTAAGGAAGGAAAAGTTTATTTAGCTTATAGCCTGTGGAAGTTTCAGTCTACACTTGGCTGGCACCAAGGCAAGGTGGTATGGCATAGGGGCAACACATTAAGAAGACAGAAGAACCCACAAGAGCAAAAGGGTTGTGGGGAGAGCAGGCCTCCTTTCCTCCCTTATGTTTTAAGCAGGCTACTCTGACCCACCCAGGGTGGATACAGCACTCACTCAGTCTCCATGCCCTCCTCTTACATAGAATGTTTATGGATGTTTATAAAGGACTCTGGATCCCTGCTGAATTGCTTAAACTTCTCAAGTTGACACAATGTATCAACCCTTGCAAATACCAAAGTTTTGACAAAATGGCTCTTTTGGTTGATTAGAGGAGTCATACTTAAATTCCTTTTGCTTGTTAGACATACATAGGTTTCAAGATTTATATGCTACCAACAGTGCACAATTTATATACCTTAATAGTGTATCAACCCTTGCAAATACCTAAGTTTTGACAAAATGGCTCTTTTGGTTGATTAGAGGAGTCATACTTAAATGCCTTTTCTTGTTAGACGTACATAGGTTTCAAAATTTATATGCTACCAACAATGCACAATTTATATACCTTAATAGTGGTTCCATTTTCTCCACATCTTTAATTTACTATCCTTTGTCTTTTTTATAATAGTTATTCTAACAGCTATGAACTGGCATCTCATTGTGATTTAATTTCTTCCCTAAGGTTTAGAGATGCTATTTTTACTTTTGTTGGCCACTCAAACCTCTTCTTTTGAGAAATAGCTGTTCAAATACCCCCCATTTTTTAAAAAATGAATTTAGGACAGGGTCTGCAGAGTGTACCGGGTCTTACTACATAGATTGGACTCTTAGTGATCCTACTGTTTGCAGCCTCCCAAGCACTGGGATTACAGGCACATACCACCACACCCAGTCTCAATCACTCTCTCAGTGTGCCATGAAGGTGGTGCCAGGATCAAATCCCAGCCACTGCACTCTGTCAAAGCAGGTGCTTTAGTCCACTGAGCTGTGTACTGGCCCTTTTTGCCCATTTCTGAAATAGATTATTTTCCTGCTATTGAATATTTGAGTTCCCCACCTTTATCCAGTTGTATGGCTTGTATATATTTTTCCTAATCTCTAGATTGTCTCCTTATGCCGTTTCCTTTTATGTACAGAGGCATTTTAGTTCAATGTCATGCCATATGTCTAATTTGCTTTTGTTGCCTCTGCTTTAAAGTTCTATCAAAAAAATAGTTGCCTGCACCAAGGTCCTAGAGGTTTTTCCCTTGCATGCAGGTGTGCTCCTGTGTGTGTGTGTGTGTGTGTGTGTGTGTGTGTGTGTGTGTCTAATCTGACATTCACATCTGGTATCCATTTCCAGATGTGAGGGAAGAGTCCTTCCTCATCCTCCTACATGTGGTTGTGTATCTTCTCCAGCATCATTTACCAGAGACAAACATTTTTGGCACCCCTGTCAAAAATCAGTTGTCCATAAATACTTTGATTTATTTTGAAGTTTTCTGTCCTGTTTCTTGTTCCGTTGGTATGTCTGTTTTTAATCCCAGAACCATGCTGTTTTGATTACAGTAGCTTTATAATGCATTTTGAAATTATGTAGTAGGATTTGGTTAGCAAACTCTGCTTAGAATGGGATAGGAATGATTAGCAAGTTTGAGGCCATAAATTCAAACCACAAAATCCCCTCACTAGTATTAAATTTTAAAAGCCTCACTAATAATCTCCTTTTTCACAGAAATCTGGCTTAACTTCAGAACCCTCTATTAGCAAAAATATCCATACAGTTTAATAGTGTGTTTTGTTTTAGTGGACTTATATTTATGGTTAATACCTATAAATACATTCACTTAAATTTTAAAAAGTAAATTTTTAAAAATATTTAGTAGCCCAAGTGATACGTGATATAGTAAAAAATTATAAATGTGCTACAAATGACTAAAATTCAGAAAACACTATACAAAGCTGTCATTTCTAGAATTTCTTCCAAATTATAATTCTTTTGAATATATACTCCAATAGTATAAAAGATGTTACATGGTTAACAAACTAAATAAGCATTTTATTTTCCTACACTTTTAATTATATCATTGTTGAGGAGAATAAACTTATTCTAAGGAAAAAAAAAACTTATGCCAGTTTGATCGTTGTTAAATATAAATATCTTTTTAAAATATATTTTACTAGGCAATTTTGTATTGGTACCTTTTAATAGAATGTTTGTCAGTGATGTATATTCAGGGTCCTCCCCGAAAAAGTAGTCCTGTCTAAGTAGTTTTTAAAGTTACCTTGAGCTGTTTTTGCTTGGAGCAAGAAGCCTGGTATCACTGACAACCATATGTTCAACAGATGCTTGAACAAAGTAATGAAGGAATATATTATAAACAAAATAAACTGAGTTATCCGTCTTAAGGGTGTAAGTATAGTTTTTATTTCTTTCTTAAGACTGTAAATAGAGCTACCTCTAAGGTAGTTGAGGCCTTAAGGCAATCAGATGAAAAGACTTCAATAGAAGTGAAATTTGAAGCTAAACACCTAGAATACCCTTGCTAGGAAGAAATCACAAAAGGAAAATATCTTTACTAGCTTTGCTTTTACTTAAGGAAAACAGGATTTATGGTTACATATAAGATGCAAAGAGTTTCCTTTCTGTATTTTTTTTATAAAAAGGACTAGCTTTCCCTTTGTTCTTTTATTCTTTCTGTTTTCGCTCATGTATTTCTCTGATCTGCTCCACATAAGAAAAAGCACCCTTGCCTTCGAGGGGACTTAGCAGCTTAAACTAAAATGTATTCATTCTGCCTCACACTCTTAATTGCAGTTTCTCTCATCTGTTAAAGGGGCCCAATTCCTTTTTAACTGGCCCTAAATGAACTGCAGTACTGGTAGTAATTTTTATTGCCATTTATTCATGCAACAAGTATCATGTTTCAAGGATTTTTGTTCTAAGAATCATGAAAGATTTACACATCAGAAGAGAGACTGTTAACCAGAGGATTTTCATTCAAGTTTTATTAAGCTGAAAGCCATGCTGTTCATTTTTTATTGACTACATTCCCAGGTTTCATACTTCAAAACATTTTGCTTATATGTAGAATAACAGGAACAAACTGTGTTTCATACTGGTGAATGTATTTAAAACAGATTCTAGGTTTATTCTCCACAAGTATCCAGTGCCTATGATTGTAATTTTTATGCACAAAGACATCACCTTAACTTGATTCATTATCCATGTTCTGGCTAATATTTTCTGTTATTGAAAATTCACTTTAGTGACATCTCTCTGTTTATATGTGTGTCTCCTAGTTATTGTCATATGGTCTTTAATGTGTAAACTAATTGTGAAATATTCTGTGATTACATTATAAATTTGGTAGAGTGTCAGCATTAATGGTATACTCAGATAACTCTGAAAATAATTATCACATATAAAAACTTATATCAAATCTCTATTGAACTTTAATATTCAGGTAAATAGCACAGATTATTATTATCATAGTTGGAACTATAGTAGGTTTATTTTTATCTAAGAAAAATAATTTTAAATTATCTAATTTTTTTCAAAAGATACACATATGTGGCTTATAATTTTTAAGTATTTCCAGAGTCATACTGTTCTGTTATGAAAATAATGTAAGAGCTATTTGCTATAATGGCAAGCTAGAGGTTTTGAGATGCTTTATTTTCTAATTCCACAATAACAATAACAACAAAAAGAGAATTTTGGTAGCTGTATGTATCTACTGGCACTGCAGCTATTCTGTGATTAGATATTTTGTTTTCTGGATGTCAACCATAACTTGGGCTCTGAGGTGATAATGTGATGGGATGATAGAAAGGCATACTGCCTTGCAGCTTAGCTCTGTCATTTTTGTTCTAGTACCTTAGGCAAGTTATTGAACTCCCCATAAGGTGAAAACTATAATGCTTCTTTAGAGGTGCAGTGAGAGAGAATGCACCCAGAGTGAGTTCTTCTTATGTGGTAGAGAAATACAGTGTGTGATGGTACACTTTGATGTCTGCCAGGTGAAGTGAAGGACAAAAACGTCCAAGTGGTCGAGCTCCCCATTGTGGACAGTCTCCATCCCCGTCCTCCGTATTTGCCTTTGGCTGTTCCCGAAGATCTCGCAGACCGACTCCTGCGACTCCACGGTGATCCCGCAGTGTGGTGGGTGTCTCAGTTTGTCAAGTACTTGATCCGCCCACAGCCTTGGCTGGAAAAGGAAATAGAAGAGGCTACCAAGAAGCTTGGTTTCAAGCATCCAGTTATTGGGTAAGCATCTGATTCCTCCACCCTCAAACAGTGGCATGCAGCAGCAGGACTCTATAGCTTCACCTAGCACAGTGAGCATTACAATATACAGTTCAGCGTTTGTAGCCCCAAATAACAGAGCTCACTGAGGATGATTAATTTTCCTTTGTTCACTTGACACAGCAGAAAGAATTTCTTACTTGTATTCTGCCGCTGTCAAAATGCCCCTCTCCTTTGGCTCCTCCTCTTACTACTTATCTCCTTTGTTTCTACTGTTTATGTTTCTCAGTCTACTTCTCATGTCATAATTTTTATACACAAAGAAATTACTGTTCCTCATTAATGTTAGAACCAAAAAATAGAAGATATGTATATGGTGAAATCAGAATAGTTAGTATTTTAGCTCATGAAACTTCTCATTGAAGTTCAGTGAAGTCATTCTTTCTGCCCCACTTCATATGTATGGAGCACATGGAACAATTCTAATTGCCAAGAACAGTCAAAAGAACCTGGTGACCAAAAAAAAAGAAGAACGTGGTGAGGAAAAGATGACAAAATAGGTGTTCCTGGTGTTGCAGTCTGGAATCTAAAGGCAAGAATAGTCATGAACAGAGCACAGTAACCCAGAAAAATTAAACCTTCTCTCCAGATTCCTAATATAAAGCTGGCCTTTGCCTTAGCCTAGCATTAAAAAAAAAAAAAAAAAGTACCATTTTTCTTTTTCTCCACAAGTAGTGGTTTAGAAAGAGGAGTGGAACAGATATAAAGAATGTCCAGCATGTGAAAAACTAGGGCTGGCCCAATAGCTCAGCTGACTAAAGCGCCTGCTTAGGAAGACACAGCAACTAGGGTTGGATCCCTGGCATGCTGTGCCAACCCTGCCCCTGGGGTGCCCTGAGACAGCAATTGAGACTAGGTGTGGTGGCATGCACTTGTAATCCCAGTGCTTGGGAGGCTGAAAGCAGGATCACTATGAGTCTGATCTGTGTAGGCAGACCCTATAGACCCTATACCAAATACATTAAAAAGAAACACAAGGGCCAGGGATGTAGCTCAGCGTTACAGGTGCCTGCCTGGCAAGCACAAGGTCCTGAGTTCAGTTACTGGTACCACACAAAGAAAAAAAAAAAGTGTGAAGAACTATAATTGTCATTATTGTTATTTCCATTAAAATGACTTCAGAAACACTAAGATAAGTAGAGCGTGCTCTAGAAGTCTGTGTCTTACTCAATGTAGAACAGTGTAAATCTGTGTACCAGACTTTGATTTTAGAGTTTTTTAAACAATACATCAGATCTGTATATGCCAGTATTGATAGTAAAAAACCGAAAGAAGGGCCTGCAAGATAGCTGAGGCAAGCATAGGCAAGTGCAGGGACGCAGCTTGTGCCCCCAGGGTGGGCTGAGCCGGCCTCGAAAGAAAGAAAAGAAAAAAGAAAAGAAACCAAATTATTATAACACTAGGACTAGAAGGGCTAGTAAAAGGATGTTTTTAAATTTCTTTGTTTTATTTCATTTTTGAGGCAGAATCTCACTATGTAGTTGTAGGCTGGCCCTGGACTCACTATGTAGTCTGGGCTGGCCTTGAATTCCTGGCAGTCCTCCTGCCTCAGCCTCTTGAGTGCTGGAATTACACGCACCATCACACGTAGCAAGATTTTTTTTTTTTCTTAAAAAAACAAAACAAACAAAAAGCAGTCTGCATGGATCTGTGTTTTCCCTAGACAATTTTAAATTTTGAAAGCTAGCAGTTCTAGTAAGACTACAAAGTAAAATAAAGAAACAAAATCTTGGCATCAGAGCATTACAGATAGAGCTTTAGTGTTCTGTAGTTATGAGTCATGGTATCATTTTGATCTTAAAACCCCCAAAATTTGAATATTTCCTTTTTTGGATCATCAGTGGGTATTTTGCCCTCTATTATGAAGTGTAATTCTGAAATCTCCCACTTTTTCCAGGTATACCAATTACTTGCTCTATAAGAAATCATTCTTAAAATGTTATCCTATTCCCCTTGAGTTAACATGAAAATATATTAAAGTATACATGACAATTTAGAATATTTTATATATATAAAATATTATATATATATGTATATATATATATATATATATATATATATATATATATATGTATATATATATAAAAAGGAATCTTGGTTCCAGTTGCCTAACATGCCAGCACAGCCAGAGCCTAACTGGGTCCCTGTGAGGCAGCAGGCGAGTGGGTGTGTGCTCAGCAGAATCCGAATCTCTCCCCAGGGTCCACGTCAGGCGCACAGACAAAGTGGGCACCGAGGCAGCCTTCCACCCCATCGAGGAGTACATGGTGCACGTGGAGGAGCACTTCCAGCTTCTCGCACGCAGGATGCAAGTGGATAAGAAGAGAGTGTACTTGGCAACGGATGACCCTTCTTTACTAAAGGAAGCAAAAACAAAGTAAGTTAGACTGACTGGAGGCTCTCAGGTGGGACTGTCTCTCTTAATGGAAAAGAATCCTTAATTCCCATGCCTTGTGATTTTTATTATGACGTTATTAGGAATTACTGCTTTTTTAAAATATTAAGCCGGGCATAGTGGCGCACGCTTGTAATCCCACCACTTGGAAGGCTGAGGAAGAAGGATTGTTGTGAGTTCAAGACCAGCCTGGGCTACAAAAGTGAGTTCAAGGTCAGCCTGAACTGCATAGCAAGACCCTGGCTCAAAAAAAAAAAAAAAAAAAAAAAAATTAAATTAAAAAAATAAATAAATAAAATAAAATTTCAAATGACTGTGTACATAACTATTAATTTAATCAGAGCTACTTTATTATCTGCCTTGTAATAAATCTGAAATGAACTGCATCTCTGGCATCATTACTAGAAATCATCATTAAATACCATCGCCCACTTCTTGGTATCCAGCTATTGGTCTGCTAGAATTGCTATAACGTAATGCCATGGCCTGGGCAATGGAAGTGACAAAAATGTATTTCTTATAATCATATGGCCCTGGGATATTGAAAATACAGCTGCTAGTAAGTAGATTTTATTCTGAAGGCCCTTTCCTGGGCTTCTGGGCAACTACTGTCTCACTGTGTACTCACATGATCTCTTCATTGTGTGCCCTGGAAAGGAGATGGCAGGTGCTCTGATGTTTCTCTGTTCTTAAAAGGACTCGAATCCTATCAAGATGGCATTAGCCTCAGGAACTCACCCAACCCTAATTGCCTCCCAAATGCGAAAACCATCACATGGGGGTTGAGAAGTCAACATACGTATTTGGGGGATATTGGCATTCAGTCCATGACATTAACTAGCCATGCAGAATGGCTAGCAATGAAATACAGTAGGTCCTTGCCCTTTTGATCTATCTGTATTAATAATTACAGGCAACAGAATACATGTAATAAATTATTTTTGTAAAAATTTCTGAAATTTGGAATCTATGCTATAAAAAGGTGAAATTTGTAAGTAGAAAAACAAATTCTACTAACATGTATTGAACAGTAATGATTACTTTTTGAGCCTGTGTGCATTTCAGGCACTGTGATAGATGCTGAGGACCCCATTATGAGCAAGAGACTTCCTGCTTGTAAGGAAAGGCAGTCTGGTGAGGCAGTGGACAGTTACCTGCAGTGTGAGTGACACTTCAATGGGCGTAGCACAGGGGTTATGAAAACACAGGCAAAGCCCTTATTCTAAGTGGAAATTGCTTATGATAGGATGCTGATGAAACCTAGGATTGTCCTTCCTTATTATTAATATAAACATACATGAAGGTAGGAAAAAGAGAGAAAGGAAATCCTTGTCTTACCTCAGCTCAGATATCATCTCCTCCACAAAGCTGCTCCTTCCTACCACCAAATTGTTTTCCTACTTCACGCGTTGCTCTGCCACCACATATAGCACTTGTTTACGTGTGTCTTCTTGACTAAATTATATCCACTTTGAACTTAATGGTTAGGTGTTTGTGCCCAGTAAATACTGAATTTTGTTTATTTCAGTCCCATTAGTTTGAAAGCATTTTGTTAGCAATGAATCATTTAAACTATTTGGCTAATGTATTTCTTTGTCCCTCTTTTCTGTCACAGTTGGGATGGCAAAAAGAAATGAATTAAGAATAAAACCTGTGATCAAGTAAAATACACACGCAGAAAGGCAAGGAATTCACCTGCCAAGTACAAAAATTAGTTAATATAACAGGGATTAAATGAAACTTTGGGGGGCCCGGCGGGATGGCTCAGTATTCTAAAGTGCCTGCTTGGGAAAGCTTGGGCAGCTTCAGGGACCGAGGTTCGATCCCCAGCACCACATGCTGCACCAGCCCTGCTCTCGGGGCGGGCTGAGCTGGCCATAAAAATGAGTGAATAAACAACCAAAGGCTCTAAAACAAGAAAAAAAAAAATAAATAAATAAATAAGTAAAAATTGGCCGGGCGTGGTGGCACATGCCTGTAATCCCAGCACTTGGGAGGCTGAGGCAGGAGAATCGGTGTGAGTTCGAGACCAGCCTGGGCTACGAAAGTGATCTCAAGGCCAGCCTGAACTGCATAGTGAGACCCTGTCTCAAAAAAATAAAAAATAAAAAATAAATGAAACTTTGGGCACAAAACCTAATAAGAAATTTTCACATTTTCAAATTAATATTCAGGTGTGTAGAAATAGTTCACCATGTTCCCTCATGTTAGAGCACCAGACCCAACTTGTGGCTTGAAGAAGATAATGCCAATTTTGCCTACTCTTTCAGTTATTCCTGAATGTGTCACAAGCTTTTTCCCTTGATTACAGCAAAATGATTTGTTAGAAAATATAGAAGTTGAAGGACCGGCCAAATAGTTCAGTGGATTAAAGTACCTGCAAGTAGGAGCAGGGGCCACAGGTTCGATTCCTGGGCCTGCCATGCCAGCCCTGCCCCAGGGGCAATTGAGACTGGGCATAGTGGTGTGCGCCTGTAATCCCAGCTCTTGGGAGGCTGTAAACAGGTGGACCACTATGAGTCTGATCTAGCAGTAAGACCCTGAACACCCTGTAGACCCTTCCCTAAAATACAAAAATAAATAAAAGAAGTTGGCAAACAATGAAAGCAAGGAAAAAATTATTACCCACCATCCCATTATTCAGTGGCAACAACTGTTTAAATATTGACATCCCTCCAAATGTTGTGTTTTTAAATAGCTGACCATATGCTATATAATTTCAATTTTTTCAATTAATAGAGTATTATATCCATTTTCTCAAGTTACTAGTACAAGGTCATTTAATTTATACAAAAAGAGCACAATATGATGTTTTCATCTAAGGGCTGGCCAGATAGCTCAGCGGATTAAAGTGCCTGCTTAGGTAGACACAGGGACTAGGGTTCGATCCTCCACCCCTGGGGCATACTGAGAGGACAGTTGAGGCTGGATGTGGTGGCGTGTGCCTGTAATCCCAGCATTCAGGAGGCTGAAAACAGGAGGATTGCTATAAGTCCAATCTGTGTAGTGAGACCTTGTACTAAATGCATTAAAAAAAGACAATGTTTTGATCTTGATCAAATTAATTAATATCCATCACTTCCTTGTTTTACCATTTTGGGGCAATTGTAATGTTTTAAAATCTCATATCCTGTACGTTATTACCTTACATTATGTAGCATATATTGTTAACTGGTTGCTTTATAGTCCTCTAATTTGAGTCTTTGAGCCCGTTGAACATATTTCCTTCTCTGGTTCTTCTTTTTTTTCTCTGCTTCACTTATTCCAGCTTTTTGGATAACCACCTTGCTACTCTTTGAGGTTAACTTTTTATATTCTACGTGTAAGTTAGAATACAGAGTAACTTTCTTTTATAGCTGGCTTATTTCAGTTAGCACAGTGTCCTCCAGTTTTTGTCCATGTTATCACAATAGCAGTTCCCTTCTTGAGGCTATGTAATCTTCCATTGTGAATATATGCTACATTTCCTTCCTTCCTTCCTTCCTTCCTTCCTTCCTTCCTTCCTTCCTTCCCTCCCTCTCTCCCTCCCTCCCTCTTCCTTTCTTTCTCTCTCTCTCTCTCTCTCTCTCTCTCTCTCTCTCTCTCTCTCTCTCTCTCTCTCTCTCTCTCTCTCTCTCTTTCTCTTTCTTTCTCGAACCGGAGATTGAACTCAGGTTCTTGCACTTACCAGGCAAGCGCTTATTCTACTGAGATATCTCCCCAGCCCCTATGCCACATTTTCTTTATCCATTTATATTGATTTCCACGTATTGGAAGTAGAGATACTTCTGATTGATTGATTGATTGATTGATTCATTCATTCATTCATTCTGCTGCGTGTTGATATCCAGTTTGTGGCATCTACTGGGAAAATCAAGAGACTATAAATTCTTATTTTGTTCTGGGAGGATTTGTGTCCGTTTCATTGTGCATTATGTCTGCATTTTCTCACCATGCTGTTTTTGATCACAGTAGCTTTGGGCTTTGGGCTTTGATTATTTGGGGTATTTTATGGTTCCATGCAAATTTAGAATTTTTCCTACTTCTGTGAAAACTGACATTGAAGTTTTGATAGAAATTGCATTGAGTCTATAGATTACTTTGGATAGTTTTAACAATATTAATTTTCTACTGCTTGAACACAGGCTGTCTTTCTATCTTAGTCTTTAGTTTCTTTAATTAGTGTTTTATAGTTTTGAATGTACAGAAATTTCACTTACTTGGTTGAGTTTACTCCTAAGGATTTTATTTTGTTCTTTTTGATGCTATTGTAAGTGAGATTGTTAATTTCTTTTTCAGGTACATTATTTATTTGTTCATTTATTTTGTATTTTAGGGAAGGATCCATAGGGTATTCAGGGTCTCACTAATAGATTGGACTTATAGTGATCCACCTGTTTACAGCTTCTCAAGAGCTGGGATTGCAGGCACATGACACCAGGCCCAGTCTCAATTGTCATCTCAGCAAATGGCAGGCCTGGGGATCAAACCCTTAGCCCCTGTGCTTATTTGCAGGCGCTTTAATCCGCTGAGCTATTTGGCCGGCCCTCAGTTTATTGTTAATGTATAAAAATGCTACTGATTTTTATGTATATGGGTTTTGTGACCCACAGCTTTATTTTGTTTTATCCATTCTACCAGTTTTCTGGAGGCTTCTTCAGGGCTTTCTGTGTAAAAGATCATGTCATTAGCAAGCAACTTCCCCTCCTCCCCTCATATCTTGGCCCCGCCTTTTTATGTAATTATTCCAACCAATATGCTTTTTAACAGATGTGGTAAGAATAGACATCCTGCTGTATTCCTAAACCTTAAGGAAAAGTTGTAATCTTTTCACTGTTAAGAATGGTGTGATCTGTGGACTCGTCACATGGTGCCTTTATTGTGTTGAGATACTATTTCTGTACCAGTTTTTGAGAGTCTTTATCATAAAAGATGTTGAATTTTGTCTCAGTGCTCTGTGTGCATCTGTTGAAATTAATCATGGTCTTTGTTCTCCATCCTGCTGCTAAGGCACTTCACACTGACTGATGCCCATGTATCCAGTCACCCTTGCCTCAGCGTGGGCAGTCTCCTGCGCCTGCGGCGCATGGTCTCTCCGATGTGGCTTGAATGTGGCTTCCTAATACTTTGTGAATCACTTTTGCATCTGGTGATCGCAGATGCTGGCTTGTGATTTTCTTTTCATTATGTCCTTTGGCTTTTTCTTTCAGGGTAATACTAGTCTTATAAGATGAGTTTGGAAGTATCTCTGCCTCTTTAGTTTTTAGGAAGAGCTTGAGATGGGTTGATATGAGTTCTTTAGCTTGGAAGAGTTCAGCAGTGATACTATCAGACCCTGGATTTTTCTATGGCCAGAAACTTCGGCTGATTCAATCGCCTTTTATTGTTCCATTCAGATTTTATGTTTCTTGCTAACTCAGTTGTGACTCATTTGTAATTCATTATTTTCTGATTTCTTCCTTCCTTCTTCCCTCCTTCCCTCCCTCTCCCCCGTCTGTCTGTCTGTCTGTCTCTCTGTTTCTCTGTCTCTGTCTCTGTCTCTGTCTCTCTCTCTCTCTCTTTCTGTTTCTGTCTCTCTCTTTCTTGCCGTCTCAGAGTGAGACTGGCACAGCATGTGGTGCCGGGGATGGACCCGCAGTCCCCATGTGCTTGCCTAAGCAGGTGCCTTTGACCACTCAGCTATCTCACCAGCTCTCATTTCTGATTTCTGATTTCATTTCAATCTTTGTTTTCTTTCTTAGTCTAACTAAAGCTTTATTGACTTTTATCTTTCTTAAAAGGTCAACTTTTAGCTTTTACAATCTTTTAAATGTTTTTCTAATCTCTTGTCTGTTTCTGTTCTGATCATTGTTATTTTCTTTTTTTCTGTAAAGCATGGGCTTCATTTGTTCTTTTTCTAATCCCTTGAAAGTGTGACTTGAGATTTCTTTTCTGAGATCTTCCCTTTTTTTGATGTACTTTGCTATAAACTTCCCTCTCAGAACTGCTTTTGCTGTACTTCTAAGTCTTGTTATGTCATGTTCCAGTGTTTGTTTCAAGGTATCTTAAAATATATTTTGGTTGCTCAGGAGTATGTTTTAATTAAACGTTTAATATTTATGAATTTTTCCAAGTTTCCTCTTGATAACAATCTGTAACCTCATGCCATTGAGATTACAACCAAAACAAACCTAAAATATATGTTCAATCTTAACTTTAAGACCTGTTTTATAAAGAAATATTTGATCTATCCTGTAGAATGTTTTATGTACACTTAAACAGAGTATGTGTTCTTTTGCTTTTGGATGAAAGATACTATAAAAGTGTTCCCTTACTGATTTTTTGTCTAATGTTTCAGTGTTGACAATAGAGTATTAAGGTTTCCTAGTACCTTTATATTGCAGCCACTTCTTATGATTTTTAAATACTGAATGTACTTTGTGTATTTAGATGCTAATGGTGGCTGCATAGTTTGCATGTACATTAACGATTGTTGCAGCTTGTTGAAATCAACACCTTTATCATTATGTAATTATCTACAGTTTTTTGTTTTGGTACCAGAAATCAAACTCAGGAACTTGCACTTGCCCGGCAGGCACTTATTCTGCTGAGCTATGACCACAAAGTTTTTGATTTAAAGTGTTTGATATAAAAAATATAGATACTGCTGCTTTGCTTTGGTTTCCCTTTGCATGGCTATCTTTTCTATCCTTTCTTTTTCAGCCTTCTGTATTGTAAGAGATGAAGTGTAAGCATCTTTCTAAATGGGTACATAGTTACTCTATAGATATTCCATTGGCTTACTTGGCCAAGTAGTCTTCTATTTTTGGACAGTTGTATTAACCCAATTTTTACTCTCATAAGTAACAACACAGAGTATTCCTAAAGTTATCTATATTAGTTCCTTTAACTAGATATCTAGACTTTTAAGTATATAAAGGAAGTAAATATTTTACAACTTTGATCCAGTGCCACAGCATGACTCCCCAGCCATGCTTCCTCTGGCAGTCAAACCCAGAAGCATTCCACCACTGAGCAATAGCTCTTTACCTTATTTTTTTTTTTTTTTTTCCCTGAGACAGGGTCTCCCTGAATTTCCCAAACTGGCCTCAGACCTGTGACCCTCCTGCCTTGCTTATCTATCCCCTGAGTAGCTGGGATCACAGGTATGGACCACTGTTCCTGGCCAGCATGGCATGTTTCTGCCGAGCAACCCTTACAGTCTCCTGGCAGTGATTCACTTGGAAGACTTGAATTTCCTTTTTATATTCAGAAGCAAGTTCTCTCCCTATGATGATCTAGGGAGTGGTTTTCTCCATATTCTGTTATAAATATAGTGGTAACATTTTATGCTCTACTTGCTATGGAAATCTTTTCATTTTAATTTTCCAAGTCATTTTCAAAATATTCTCAGGAATCCAAATGCTGTTTCCTTCATTCCTTTACTTATGTATTTTTCCACTCTGAATAACCCAGTTTTAGACCTCTCACAGAAAACCTCTGGCATTTGTTATAGCATACACCAGAATCATGAATTAACCCTATAAGAGGTATGTGCAAGGTAAGATTTTTTAGCTTCAAGAAACAGCAGATAGGGGCTGGAGAGATAGTTCTGTGGCACAAGTGCCTGCCTGGCTAATGCAAGGTCATGAGTTTGAACCCCAATCCTGCCAAAAAAAAGAAAAGAGAAACAGCAGATAAACAGTTAACCTTAAATGGTGCATACACTTCACGCAAGTAAAAAAAGCCACTTTCTGGAGGCCTGTCCTTTGAAGAAGGAGTGTGAAAGCGCAGCTAGTCCTTTGCGGCTTGGTGCTGCACCTCAGAGTTCTCTAGGTTCACTGAGTTCATCCACAGAATTTGAGCCTCACAATTGCAGTGACTCTAGCAGCCAGTGTTAATATGAAAACTAATTCACAATATTAAATTTTGATATCACGGAACTACTAAAATTGTCTACTCTGTGTTATTTTCTAAGATTGTAGAGATATTTATTTAATTTGTTCATTATCAAAAGTATTAGATGAACTCTCTGTAAAGTTGGGTACATTAAAATGAGTAAAGGCAGGGCCAGCCAAATAGCTCAGCAGATTAAAGTGCCTGCAAGCAGGCTCAGGAGCTGGTGCTTCAAGTCCTGGCCTTCCATGCTGGCCCCGCCCCCAGCGCATGCTGACTAGGCAATTGAGACTAGGCATGGTGACGCAAGCCTGGAATTCCAGCTCTTGGGAGGCTATAAACAGGCAGTTCACTATGAGTCCAATCTAGTAGTCAGACTGTAAACACCCTGTAGACCCTTCCCTAAAATACATACATACATACATACATACATACATACATACATAATGAGTAAAGGCAAGAAAAACATGTTTAAAAGTTTTCAGAAAATTTTTGGTTGACCTATAAATGCAGACTCAGGTGACTGGCATCTTTATTCACTACTTCGTTAGACACAGTACAGTACTGCAAAGACAAATGAAAGGTAATATGTGGCTGCTTATATGAGAGAATATTTTTAAAAAATAAATATG
Source organism: Myocastor coypus (assembly GCA_004027025.1). NCBI lineage: Eukaryota > Metazoa > Chordata > Mammalia > Rodentia > Myocastoridae > Myocastor > Myocastor coypus. The sequence continues at coordinate 76,836 of PVJA010001501.1, read as the reverse complement.
TTCATGTAACTTACATAGGATGTGTAGGAAATAATTATAGCATTGTTAATGCAGTGTCTGAGGAAGTTATTGTATGCCAGATAGAGTAAAATCAGAAAGAGTATCTGTTTTCATTTTAGAGAAAGATTTCAGAAGTAGAAATTTGATTCTTAGCTTATAACTGCAAGCTAATTCTTTGTTGGTGATATAAAAATATTTTTTTATAAAACAGAAAAAAGAAAAATAAAACAGAAAACAGAAAAAAGTATTTTATCATTTCAGTCTCTGAAATCTCTGTCACAATTCCTATATCAACATATCTCAGGGCAAGAGACAAGGAGAGAATTTGTTTTTAATGTTCATTTTTCTGAGGAAGCATATTTGTATAGAAAGTTCATGCTCATTATTGGAGGTATAAATCTCCCACTGCTCACTTTGGTTTGGTGTGGTTTGTTTGTTTTTTACCCACAGTAGTGTTCATGATGCCAGTTTTTATATATAGGGAAAAACCTCTGAAACCTTAGTTCATTTTGATTTGGCTTTGGAGAAGGGCCCCATGGTAGGACACACTGCTGCCAGCTGGCCGCTCAGGAGATGGGTCACTCCTCGCTTCTTGTCACCGAGCACCCATGCTGGCAAAGTCTTTACTCAAGGTTATAAAACTTGAACTGATCTTAGCAGCTCCCTTTGTGTTCTACCTTCTAGCATTTTCATATGTGTTACTATTTCTGCCCTGTGTCTGAGTTTGTAGCTATATAGGGACTATATTTAAAGTATTTCTGTTTTTTTTTTTTTTTAAACAAATGTGACATTTTCTTCATCTCCCTGATTCTGAACTGAGGAGGGCGAAATGTCACAAGATAATAAGGCCCAAAATATGTGGTTATTGAATATCAGTGTGGAACCGTGCTCAGAGACTTGACTTTAACGATCATTATTAGAGAAGCAATAAAGCAAAGCACCTTGGTGGCCATGAAATGAAGAAAAATCTGAAGCAGCTATTACAGGATTGGGATGAAATCTCAGGCAAAGGTAGCACTCCATGGACATGTATTTTTCACACAGCACTGTGTAGGTATTGTGATACAAACAAAAGAAAGGCAGGAGTCTGAGCTTCAGGGAATATTGCTTGGAGGACAAACACATAAACTGACTGCAAGTATTTCAGAATATCTAAATAAGAACCATTATCCTCTTAGAAAATACCCACCCATCTTCTGTTGTTACTAATTGTGTTTTAGTTGCTGAGAATAATCCAGTGAATGGAGCAGATGAAATGTCTCCCCTCAGGGAGCTTATATTTGCTCAGAGGTGATGGAGGCGGGCAGTGAGTACATGTCAGGTGGCAGTCAGAGCTGTGGGGAAACATGAGGCAGAGAAAGGGCATAGGTGGTGTCAGACTCCTTACTGGTGAAGGGACACTGAGCAGAGATCTGAAGAAGTAAGGAATAGAAATAAATGTATACTTGGGTGAACATTTTGGTAATCAGATGAGCATTCAGACCGCCAGATGCACCTTAGGCATGTAATATCACAGTGTATTAATGCTGATGAAATTATATAAAGCATAGATAGCTATCCCCTCTTCATGTAACTGCTCGAGGTTTACAACTTTACTCTGAAGATCTACTGCATGTACTAAAATAGAGGTGGTGCTTTTTTTTTTTTTTAATTTAGTACAGTGTCTATAGGGTCTCACTACACAGATCAGATTCACAGTGATCCTCCTGTTTTCAACCTCGCAAGCACGGGAATTACAGTCATGTGCCACCATGGCCAGTCTCAGTCACCAACTCGTGCAACCTGGGGGCGGAGCTGACATGGTACACCGGGGATGGAACCCTGGTCCCTAAGCAGGTGCTTTAATCCACTGAGCTATCTGGCTAGCCCAGGTGATGCTTCTTAAAGACAATCTGTTTTAATATTATATATATATATATATATATATATATATATATATATATATATAATATTAAATATATAATATATATATATATATATATATATATATATATATATCCTATCTCAAATAAAACATACATCCTATATCAAATAAAATTACTAACATACTACTTGGTGTGCACCCACAAGGAATTTGCTGCATAAATTCATGAAAATGGCTTTCCATTATTGTTACTGGTTAAAAGCAGATGGTTCTTCAGAAAGGATGGGAGGCAGACTATTGATTTTCAACAATTTTTAAAATACTCATCTCTTAATCTCCTTGTATCATTAATTTGTAATGCCAGTGAAGACATTTACAAAGTTCATCCAAAATCTGAATTATCAAAAATTATAAATGAAAAATTTAAATGAAATTTTATCATGATATTTACATTGTAAAGGGAGAATTCCATAATCAAGTATAAAAAACAGCTTGAATGAACTGTTATAGGGTATTCATTGCAGACAGAATTGGAGCCTTAAGTTTTTAACTTTTTCATGAATTGATATTTTGATGTGTGTTCTCTATATTATACCAATAAAGTTTAACGTAAAGGCCATGCCAGATGGTTTCTACCCACTGATTGGTCCAGACACCTCAGAAGCTACCATCTTCTCTTGAATGCCATAAGCAAAGCTCTTCTCATTGCTGCAGAAGCGCTCTGGATTGAGGAACAAGTTTCCCCATAGACAGACTGTGATTGCAGTGACCATGCATAAATTTATTTTTCCTCAGGTACCCCAATTATGAATTTATTAGTGATAACTCCATCTCTTGGTCGGCTGGACTGCACAATCGGTACACAGAAAATTCACTTCGGGGTGTGATCCTGGATATACATTTTCTGTCCCAGGCAGACTTCCTTGTGTGCACTTTTTCATCCCAGGTAAGCGGCAGTAGAGGACATTTAAATGATCAATACTTTTTGGTTCTGTTGTCATTAGGACAAGTATTATATGTGTGTCTGTGTTTTTAGTGTTAGTTATCATGACTAGGTAAGCTTCCCTAATATTTAGTAGTAATACCTTTTATGAGAGAATGAAGACCCCGTAACTACTTGAGCATTTTGAGTACTTAGCTGTTCGCAGGCAGTGGTTGAGTGCATCCTCACTGGGGCTCATTGGTGGACTTGATCAGCATACTCGACCCGTTCACAGCCTGTAACAGAAACAGTGAATGACTAAGCACACTTGCTAATTTTTTATTTTGCATACAGCCAATATGTGACCAGAGCCCATTCATTTCAGCAGTGTCAAGCATTCTGCCTCATTGGATTCCTTAAAGAAGAAAGAGTAAATGTAATTCATTTTCAAGTCTAAGCAGGAAATTATATGTTAAATTTTATACAATAATCATATATTCTTTGAGTTTAATTGTTGTATGTAGTTACTGGTCATGGGTTTAGTTATATGACCTTTGGAGCATCTATATAACATTTATTGTCAACTTTATTCTTTTTTTCTTATTTATGTGCATATTGTTTAGTTCATATCTGAGTTATTTTTTATTTGTTGCTGGGACAAAATACCCAACACCCAAAAGTAAGAAGGAAAAGCTTGTTTAGCTCACAGTCTGTGGAGGTATTAGTCTATATTTGGCTGGCTGCCAGGCAGAATGGCATGTAGTAGAGAGCAGTAGTTCATGACAGCAAAAACCAGCAAAGAACAAACAACAAAAAAGGCAGCAGCTGTGGCCTATGGCCAGCCTCCCTCCCCTCTTTGTATTATAAACAAGCTACCCTGGGGCTGGGGGCATAGAACTCACACAATGTCCATGCCCTCCTTTTCCATAGGATGAGGATGTTTAGAAACTAAGAATACTGGCTGTCTGCTGAACTACTTAGTTAAACTTTTAAACTTCTCAAGTTGACACAATGTATCAATCATTTCAGTCCATCCCTTGTCTATTTGACAATCAGACATTTCCTTAAACCAGTTTCCAGGTACATAGACATATTTATTAACATTTTACAACTTGAATACATTAGAACAATGACAGTTTGCTCCTGAGTACCCCCTCAAAGACTCATATATTTCCCTTTATGCAAAAGGAATTTTAGTCCATCTCTAAAAGTTGCCACAGTCCTAACAGTTTCAGCATTGCTGAAAAGTCAAAATCCCAAGTCTCCTCTAAGATCTAAGGCAAACTCTCAACTGTGAGCCCCTGTACAAATGAAAAGTTAAACACTTCAACATTTAAAGGTGCAAGATAAAAATTACTATTCCAAAAGCTACACACAGCAGGATATAAACTATCGGGACCAAAACAAATCCAAAATCCATAAGAGCAAACATTAAGTCCTGTGTTCCATGTAGAACATCTGAAGTAATCTGTAAGGAGTTGGGAGCACCGAAAGCCTTACATGGCTCCACCCCTATGGCACTTCTGCTGGTAGCTCCCATGGCTTCTCTCCTAGTCCGACTTTGCTCCTTCCTTGCAGTTTTCCATAAACAATCCGTGTTCCTGGCTTTCTCAGACTTTTGAGTTTTCCACTGAATAGGCTTCTCACTCACAGCTTTACACACAGCCCTCTCAGGGGCACATAGTTTGGCCTCCCAGGCCTTTTGAAATCCAGGTGGAAGCCTTTTTAACCTCAGAACCCCTGTATTTGAATGTGCCTAAAACTAACACCACATGGATGGTATCAGGGCTGCTTCCAGCTGGAGTAGTAGCCAGATTTGTTGTTGTTGTTGTTGTTGTTATAGGGGTCTAGTGCCTGGATTGCTGAGTACTCTGACCCTGATTTTGAGGAACAAATTTTTTATGCCAGCGCCATTTTGGAATCTGGTGCGGCTGTCTCTATTATGAAGCATGAGACTCTGCAACTGTTTTTTCATGGCAAAGTCTCTTACCCTTGTGGTTTTGAGACTGGAAAGGGAGAGAACCTGCCATCTCTTGAAGTGCCTTCCAGACATCTTCTTCTTTTGTTGTTTTTCCCGGGCAGTGGAGATTTCAGCTCTGTCTTTGCAGTCCACAGCTTTCTTGGTGCTTCTTTTCTGGCCAGACTCACAACATTTTAAATCATCACACTGGGCTGGTTTTTTGTTTGTTTGTTTGTTTTGTTTTTGACTTTCAATATATATCTCACTAAAAGCCACCGACAATAGTCATGCCACTGCCTCAACATTTGGCGGCCTTGAGATTTCCTTTGCAAGATTAACCAGTCTATTGCATTTAATTTCAGTCTCAGGTAAAGTCTCTGGATAGGAGAAAAATGCAGAAAAACTTTCTGCCAAGTCGTAACACAAATTATCCACAGTCTAACAACCAATGCAGTCCTTCTTCCCAGCAGAAACCTCCCGGCCTGGTTTTTACAGGCAGTTTTTCTATCAGTTTTCTTGTCTTTTGAGCTCTGACCAGAATCTCCCCTACAGAGGAGCTGAAGGCATTTCAGCTCTTCATTAGTAGGAGATATCTCTAAACTTTTTCTGTCTCTTCCCATAAGCCATTCCCAAAAGCTTGTAATCCACATTGTTAGGTATAGTCATGGCAGTGGCCCCACTCCTATGCTACCAAGTTCTGTCTCAGTTATACAGTGTCCATGCCCTCCTTTTGCACAGGATGAATATGTTTATTAACTAAGAATCCTGGCTCTCTGCTGAGTCACTTAAACTTCTGAACTTCTCAAGTTGACACAATGTATCTACGAGTACAGTTGGTGAAACAGCTGCTGACTATTTACACTCCAAGTTACATTACAACAAAGAGGAGATTAAAGAATCAAAATGTGTGCATGAAACAACTAGAGTATAATTGCCAAAAATATAAATTAAAATAAGATAAATATTTCAATGCTGAGAGGAAGCACAGAAACATGATGAAGAAAAACTACATTGCTTCCATGAAAATATGTTTCAGAAAGAAAAGGAAGCAGGCAACTTTTTTATTAAATGACAATGTGTTGTCCCCATGAGATGATGCTGAGGTAGTCAGCAAGGTGCTCAGGTGAAGGCTATGGGTTTCTTTTGGAGGGAATAAGAATATAACTTAATACCTAAAGACAGCCATAGAAAACAGTCACATAACCACGATGTTAATTGGAACAGAAAACTTCCTTGCTTTAAGTTCCTAGGAAGGAATCCACTGTTGATGTTTCTAACTAATTAGGGTGATGAATCTGTCTCTCAGAAGCTTCTTTTCCTATTTCATGGTGGTAGTGGTGGGATGGTCAGGGGTATCTGAACACCTGGGCGCTCCCAGCTAGGTTCTTAGACTCTACATGACCAGCAGGTCTGTATAGTCAGTTAAAACCTCGGCATCTATCTGACACATTGTTAGAATGCAAGAATAGAGTCACTTTCCCAGATGTTCCATCTTCCCCATAGATCTAGACTTTAGGCCTGTCTAAAAATCTGTCCTTCTAGTCCACACTTTCTTCATGTAGGCACTGTCTGTGTTTGGGACCAGATGAGTCTGTTATGAGGACCTGGACTGTGTGTTGTAGGATGTCTCGTCCTTAGCCAGTAACATCCTCTTACTCAAGTTGTAGCAACGAAAAATGTCTCTAGACGTTAGCAAACACTTCCTGAAGACAAAAATCACCTTATTTGAGATCCGCTATTTAAATAATATATGTATATATAGTAGAGGTCATGGCAGGATATATAACGAACTCTCAATAGGTTACAGGCTTGCTTTGAACTTGTGCTCTTCCTGCTTCAGCTTCCTAAGTACCTGGAAATACAGGCCTACACCACCACACTCAGCTGCTGCTTTTTTCCTTTAAATATCTACTTTAAAATTTTTGGTCCTCATAACTCTGATTTTGACTCAGAAATCAGGAGCTCTGTCATTCTATGATACAAGTTTGCTTTGATGTTTTATACATAAAGTCAGTCTCAGTGTGTTAGGACCCTCGGGAGCAGTTGACGTGAAGACAACTTGTGGCTACAAAAACTTTTTGTACTCAAAAGAATGAGATTCATGTTTATGTTCCATATTATTCCTAAAACTCTTGCCAGTCAGACAGAGTTCACCCAAAATTTCTCCAATTTCTCCGCATTTGATTCAAGGCAATATTTTATACCTCAGCCACTAATCTTTTTGTTGTTGTTGTTGTTTTGTTTTTTGTTTTTGTTTTTGTTTTTGTGGAACTGGGGATCAAACTCGGGACCTTATACTTGCCAGGCAGGCACTTGTGACTCTAAGCTATCTCCCCAGCCCTGTACCTCAATATAAATCTGAATACCTAAAATATTTAATGTTACTTTTTAGAATAAAAGTGTCACAGTAAAAAGTATCATGTGTATGTGTGTGTGTGTGTGTGTGTGTGCGTGCGTGCGTGTGTGTGTGTGTACACTGAGTGACAGTTTGAAAATTGTGACCACCTCCATGTCACGTCTTATTTTAGCAATGGCAAACCTAAGGCATGCATGCCTCTGTGTGCTGTTTGTGTCATCTGAAAAGTTCACCATTACTGCCATCGATGTCTGTGAGTGACAGTGGCACACTCGGTGGCCAATCTCTAGGCTTCACTTGCATCTCAGTATTTTTTACAAATATTTTTAAGAAAGAGATATTTAGCACAGTTTAATATTTTTGCAATGAGAATGATATTGGTTGTTGGATTGTAGAGATTCCCCTTGCCGTAAACCTATACCACAGATAGGTAAACAAACAAACCTCTTATTCTCTCTCTCTCTCTCTCTCTCTCTCTCTCTCTCTCTCTCTCTCTCTCTCTCTCTCTTTGTTTTTTTATGCTGGTACCAGGGATTGAACTCAGGCCCTGTGCTTGCAAGGCAAGCACTTGTTTTATTGAGTTATCTCCTTAGCCCCAACAAACTTCTTAACAGAATCATGCTTTAAGCTTTAAGTGCCCCAGACCTGGGGTATGATAAAAGGCAACTATTAGAACCAAAGCCATCAACTTTACAGGCAGAGAACAAGAGTGACCACAGAGAGTCTGTGAGGCATTGAGCAAATTCTAACTATTGATGATTCAGTTTTAAAAACAGTAATAATAATCCTTCTGCTGTATAGTTGGGGTTTTTTGTTTGTGGTGACAAAGGCATTATTACATGTAAACCCTCAAGGGCAGTGCTTAGCAATGCAGCAAACACATTCCCTGCTTTTATATGTGCTACCCCCTCCCTAACCCTAAAATCATCACAGTGTGTTCTCATCAACCTCATTGACTGAGCTGGAGGGAAGGTTAGCACCTCTGGCCTTTCCCGCAAATCAAAATCCTGCGAAAGGTGAACATTTTTAAACTTATTCAGGATATCAAGCAGCAACAAGAGCACCACTAATGGCACGGTACTCACAAAAGAGGACTTGCAGACCTGCTCCTGAAGGTGGCGAGGAGGATGGGAGGTGTGTTCAAAGTGAAGAGCATTTTGGCTGGGGTTGATGGAGAAGAATCTTTAATTTCCAGTCACATCTCATCCATGTGTTGACTCGAGGGAAATTAATCTTCATACTTTTTATATATGCTGCAATCATGCTAGAAAATAGGAGAAGCCTCAAGCCCAAAGCCTTATATCCAGAAGACCAACAAAAGATAAAATATTGTGAACCAAATCTCAGACCAGAATCAAAAAAATGACTCAACTTGCCTTGATGAGAGCCTCACATTCTAAGAGCTGATTAATATAACAAGTTTAATATCATTTTAGTGCCTCAACATTTCTTAAATTGCCTTACTATGTAAACTTTGTCCCATGTATACATCTTTGAAGTATTATATAGTATATGGTAACAATGAGAAAGGAGTGATCGAGAGACCATTAGCCATTGTAGACAATGCAAGAACAGTGGAAGTCCATACTAGGGAGTAAAATGGAAGGCTTGGTGTTGCAAGCATTGCTTGTACGAGTGTTACGTCTTAGCCTAGAGTCTTCTGGAGGTTCAGACACCACCCCTGCTGCTGCCGGCCTTAGTGTCTGAACCATGAGATGGGGGCGAGGACTGCATTCAGGTTTTCACTGAGACGACCACAACTGAAGATTTAGGAAAATTTAACCTGAGTTTTGTTCTCAGTTCAGGATTTATAAAGAAAGATTTATCTATGCAAAATACTAATGAATTTTTATTTTTAAAAATTTAAAATTTATGTATTTGGTACAGCACGTGGTGCCGGGGATCAAACTCAGTCTGCGCCTGCCAGGCGGGTGCTTAGACTGCTGAGCTGCATTGTCGTCTGTCTTCACCTACTCTTAGGAGAGGCTCTTAAAGCCATTTCCCTTACACTAAATTTGTTTTTTAATTGCCTAAAACATTATTTCTTTGTGGAGATAGTTATAGCTTAACTTTATCATGAAGCAGTAAGCTGCAACAACGAAAGTGAGTTTGTAAACTTTTGCTTGTCCTTTATTGATTGTTTTTTATGAGCAGACTAGATTTACTGGGGGAAAGAAAGCTTCTGTCAGAGAGAGGAACAGGAGGGGGGCCCGAGTGGGTTGTCCCGTCATTTGTCATTTAGTGGGCAAGGAAGATAAAACTTTGGACAGAGGAATCTTTTAAGTAGCCTTATGGCTCGTTACTCTTCTTGTTGCTGGGACAAATGCCCGACACACAAAATGAAGGAAGGAAAGGTTTATTTAGCTCAGTCAGTGGAGATTTCAGCCCATACTCAGCTGGCTCCAAGGCAGGCTGGCACATGGCAGAGGGCAGCCACTCATGGCAGCAGCAAGAGCAGAAGGGAGAAGCAGAAGGGAGGGGCAGCAGCAGTGGCACAGGGGCCAGGTCTGTCTCCCTCAAGCTGCATTCAGGCTCTCTGCCCTAGACTGGGTGTGGTGCTCACAGCAGTGCAGGGGATCATCACTTAATCACACACTGTAGAAGTCAGCCCCATGACCGCTTAAGGCTTTGAGGGGACAACTAGACACAAACCGTAACTCCTTACAATTATCCTAGTCCAGTGCATTTGCCCCAAGGCTAGCCCAGCTGTGTCAGTCAATCCGAGTGAGTGGCTATATGCAATGCATACTTGTAAACTCTTTAGAACAGAAATGGTGGCCATGTTTTTTCTCAGTCGCCAATGTGAGTCAATTGTCAATAATTACATAAATCTCAATGAGCAAAGATTCTTAGACCAGGTTCTGAATTAACAGAAAAGAACAGGTGATTACAGTGGATGAAAGAGGCAGAGTTGCAGCCGTGCAGTGAACACTTGCAGTCCTGGTCTAAACCTTCAGTTCTTCAGAGCATTACTTCATTTTTGTGTCACAGTGTTCAGACTGGAAGACTTTTACAACTCTTCATAAATGTTTACTGAAATTAATTGATTCTATATTTAAAATTCCTTTGCACAATATATAGGAGCTAGGACATAGCTCAAGGGCATAGCCTGCCTAGCAAATGTGAGCCTCTGAGTTTGTTTCCCAGTAATATATATATATATATATATATATGCATATATATGTATATATATTCCCCTCATCTTAATTGTAATAATCTTTTGGGTGCATATGTTTTTTAATAAGATGGAAGCACAAGGTTAAGAACTTGTACTACTCTGTGACAGTGAATGGACTGAAAGCTTATAACCAGAAGCCACTGCTTCTTAGTCTCTTAGTTTTAGAGTATGTCTTCGGGTAAGGGTTTTAGGTAGCTATGAAGGAGTGATTTATGTATTATACTAACAAGCTTTCTGATCTCCCAAGGTCTGCCGAGTTGCTTATGAAATCATGCAAACACTGCATCCTGATGCCTCTGCAAACTTTCATTCTTTGGATGACATCTACTATTTTGGGGGTCAGAATGCTCACAACCAGATTGCTATTTATCCTCACCAACCTCGAACTGAAGAGGAAATCCCCATGGAGCCTGGCGATATCATTGGTGTGGCTGGAAATCACTGGGATGGCTATTCGAAAGGTGTCAACAGAAAACTGGGAAGAACAGGCTTATATCCCTCCTACAAAGTTCGAGAGAAAATAGAAACAGTGAAGTACCCCACATATCCTGAGGCTGAGAAATAAAACTCAGGTAGAAGAGATGAACAGCCAAACTGTTTGAACCATTTCAGTCAATCAGTAGATGAAGAAGACCCTGACCTAACAGTGACAGCTGGGAACCAACAGATACTTTATTGGTGGCATTCCTCTTTAATAAGGGCTACAATGCCCTCAACCCCATGCACAGTACAATAATGTACTCACACGTAACATGCAAGCAGTTTTCTACTTTGCCCTTTCTTTAAATATTATGTCCCCATGAACCAAACACTGCCACATTATGTAATTTAAGTGACACAGACATTTTGTGTGAGATCTCAAACATGGTGCCTATATCTGAGAGACCTATGTGACTTACTGAGAAGACCGAACCAGTTCCCTGCTGTGGAGAAGTAGATTCCTACCAGTGGTGGCGTTGGGACCACTGAATTCACTCCAGTCAACAGATTCAAAATGCGAATGGATGATTTTTCCTTTATAGGATTGTCTGGGTTTTTTTTTTTTTTTTTTTTTTTTTTTTTTTTT
>PVJA010001501.1:0-65390 GCA_004027025.1 Myocastor coypus | reverse complement strand
ATAAATTTTAAAAAGGAATTTTGTAAAGTTTCTAGAATTTTGTATCACTGGATGATGTGTGGTCATATTTATAATCGATTGGTGAAAAATAGAGGAGTTTTATAGTTTTTAGCTTCTTTACTTTTTTCAGTTTCTTGTAGAGTGACTCATCAGGCCTTAACTAGAAGAGACATTAGTCTATTTTAATACTGAAAACTGCTTTTAGTTGTTAGACATTAGAGTTACCAGGAACATTCTTTGGGAGTTTTTGGGTTTTTTTCAGATATTGTTGGTTTGTTTTATTTGTATGAAATAATCATACTTCTCATTCTTGGGGAAACTGTTGTGTCATTTTAAAAATTAATCATTTCATTTTTGTTTGAGAACCTTTCCTGTTATGGCTGCTGTCACTTTTTGTGATCATAAGGGACATTATTTTATATAGGAGTTGATTTCTACCTTGGGTGGCATTGTTTTGATAATCCCAGGAATCTTGGGAAGTTGACTCTGTTTGTGAATTGCACCTCTCAGAGTGTGTAGAATTTTGCGAACAAAGGAGAGAGTGGCCACAAAAAGACCAGAACAGACTTGAGGTTTGTGGTCTGGGGTTTCCTTTCATTAGTTCCATGCCGAAATCACTTGAGAAGATGCCAGTTTGATTCCTTCTCTGAAAACATCACTTTTCTTCTCATAAAGCCCCCCATTTGTAAGTAATCTGTCTCCTGCAGAGTCTGGGTTGGAGTGTTTCAGAGCTCATATTTCATCTTCTAAAGGAAATGCTCCATCAATAGGAGCCTGCATCAGGCCTGACGTTAAATAACAGGGATCTTTGGAAAGGAAAGTGCAGTTTAACCTGAGTGAAAATACCCATGGTGGCACCTGCCTAGAATCCCAGCCCTGGGTGGCTGAGGCAGGAAGATCATCACCAGTGAGGCCACCTTGGTCTACATAGTGAGTTCAAGGCCAGCCTAAACTGGTGAGATCCTTTCTCACCTAAACATAGTGAGATCCTTTCTCAAAAAAGAAAAAACAGTCCTTCAAAAAGTCCCTCATTTCTTTCTACCTTCCCAAAGAGTAAATATAGTAAGAGTAAATATAGTAATATCAGTAAGGAATTTGCCATTTAGTTGTGGAGCAGATAAAAAACACTGGCAAATCAGGGCGTGATATTGTAAGACTGTGGACCCAAGCTGCCCAAGAGCCTGACGCAGAAGCATTGCGGGTTGGGTGGGGCGACTTAGACTGTCTCAAAGTAGAATTTCATAAAGGGCTGCAGATGCAGCTCCATGGTAGATCTTCTTCCTTGCATGTGCAAGGCCCTGCTGTTGGTCCCCAGTACTACCAAAGGAAAAAGCTTTCTAAGCAGAATCTTCTCCTAGACAGCAATAGCTTCGAGTACAAGTTATGGCGCTATTCCCGTCTCTCTTGCTGTCACATTAGTAACTGTGGGTCTGACTTGTGCCTTGGTAGGAGAGCCAAAGTTAAGTCAGTCTCTTTCCAGTTCTAAAGTAACCCAGTTCCAAAGGCAAAAAGACCAAAGAAGAGAGAAGTGAAGGAGTGAAGGAAATAAATGTAAGAAGTATTTCTGAAATGGAGACAAAGACTTAATTTTGGATATTTTATCTTTCAGTGCATACTTAATTCTAATTCTCTATTGAAGTTACTGGTTTTTGTTCACTGTAGACATGTTTCCTTCATTGTGCATGGTTATAATAACTTCTTCAAATCCTTTTCTGGTAAAGACAACATGTGAATAATCTCACAATTAGCCTACACTGTTTATCTTTCCTTTATAGGCTATGTCAGTTGTTTTGATTTGCTTTGGTTTGACCCCTCATGTGTGGAGTAATTCTAGATCCAGTCCTAAACATTGTAAATGTTTTTGTTGTGGATTCTCTTATATTCTTCTGAAGAATGCTGGGTTCTTAATTTACATCCATTGACATTTAACTTTATTGGACTTGACTTATAAATTCTTTGGGCCACAACTCAAATCTCAATTCAGTTCTTTTATATTTAGCTAGAGACTGTCCCACACGTAGTCCAAGGACTGAACCCAAGATTTGGGTAGAGATTATCCACACAATTAATGATGCTACTTTTCTCTGGGCAGCCTGTGATTTCCCGGTTACTTTCCAGCATCTCTTTGCAGCTTCTATGGAATCTTCTGACTTCATTCACAAAGAGTGCAGCTTCCTACCAGCCCCAAGGCTAGAAGGGTGGGAAGCTCACCCTGTGCTGCTCTCCTTTTTTCAAGCTTCGCCTTCTCTCCAGAATTTGCCTGCGTTTCGTTGAGTACCTTCAGGCAGTGTTTTGTATTTTTTGCAAAGTTTATAGTCGTTAACTATGCTAGCCTGGTTCCTGGGAACTTGGTCCATCACACAGGAAATGAAGCTCTGAAGGTGAGATTTAGCAGTGAGAAAATATGGTTGGGCCAGGGCAGTCTTGGGAAGGTGAAGAACTAACCAAATTGTTAACCCTGCAAGTGTGAAAGACTAGGAAACAGCGCTGACCGCATCTTTCTCACATTGTTTAGAGCCACTATTTTGGAGATCATCGTGAATGATTTGGGGAAAGCTACTGTTGGATCACCACTGCTGTTCTCTTTCCACAAGGATTTGATGCCTAAATTTCCTGCCGTTCGGATTAAATTAGAAGGGCTTGGCTCTGTTCCTTTTTAGATGGCCCATTTCTGAAAAAAAGCTTGTGAACTGCATTAGTAGCCTGGACTCACTAAATATGAGTCCCAGGATCCCAGACATACTGCTGCATCACAGTGAAGTCCTGTTGCTCCCCAGCTACTCGGGAGGCTGACGCAGTACTGCTACAAGGTCAGAGTCAGCCTGGACAATTTGGTGAGACCCTGTCTGAAGATAAAAAGGGCCTGGAATGTAGCTCAGTGGTAAAGTGCTCCTGGATTGGATCTACGCAACACCCCTCGTAAACCCCACAAAAAAAAAAAAAAAAAAAGAACTCTAATGACAGAGCCAAAAGGCCTGCTGAAGGTTGTCGCGTCCTTTCACTCTTGTCAGGTATAGCGCTAACTGGAACCCTGAAGGTTCTAACTAGAATGCCTGTTGCATCTGGAGTCCCAGTCTTTGTCCTGGGTTTTGTTGTGTCCCAAATGAGTACGAGCATCGTTGCTTCTCTGAAGTTTAGTTTTTCCTGGACATAGAGCCAAAACGATTTACGATTTCTTGTTAATAAAGTTGAGAACATGAACAGCCCGGCTGCTGGGGAAGTTAAAGTTTAAGAGAGAAAATGCACAATTTAAAAACTACCTCCTGGAATGATGACCGGCATTATTTAATTTTGAGCAAAAGTAATGGCTGTATATTCAGTGAGGAAACCCATTGTCATCTAAATAGTGTCTTGAGGAGTCTCTGCTGCCCTGCAAGATCGCTGAAAGCTAGTCTGCAGGAGAGGAAGTGCAGCAGGATTGGTAGGCCCATATAGAAGGAGTATAGAGCATGGTTTGGAGACTGGGGATTTGATTACAGCACCCTAATTTATGCCAGGTGCAAGTCTGGGGGAAATTTTACATGCCACGCCTCAAGGGGAACATAGAGAAGCTCTATAACTTGTCCCCCACAGTAGTGTCCTACATGGAAACATGGCAGGCCTATTCCGGGATCCTTGTCAGGAAGAGGCAGGGCTTAGAAAGTTCTGTGGCGTATGCTTGTGGGCTCTTGCCATCTAAGTAGCATGGTGTTCTGTCTGCAAGTCAGAAGTGACAGCGAATGGTGACTGGACTGGACTGGAGGGGCCAGGAGCATGACTCAGTTGCTGCGTGTCTTCTCTTTCCATCCTTAGGACAACCTGGATTTCATATTTCTACTCCCTTTAGAGAATGATGTCCTCTGAATGATTCTTTTGTACTATTCCATTCCTTACATAGCCCAAAGTCCTTGCTACTTCGATGGATAATCATTCTCCATTAGCATCTGGAAGAAATAAAAGAGAATCAACTGACTAGAAGCTTCTGAATACCATATTTGTGGATGGACTTTAGTTATAACAAACCAACATACCATGTACTCATAACCACCGAACCTAAGGATTTCCAAAGTTTTATAAATCAGTGTCCCTATACTTAGGAGAGTGGTGAGGGCCACATCTTTTATGTAAAACTATGTCAATCTGAACAGAGCTTGCACTTTTTAAAAACAACAATGTATTAAAGGCTATGGCCATGACCGCTTGATGATTTGGGAGAGATCCAGGAAAAAACTCCTACTGACTTCGTGCCATAAGTGACTATTGTCATCATTAACTATTCTCTGTAACCTCTCCTCCCACATCAGTGTCCAGTAGAGGCTTTTACTCCCTAAGTGCCTGTGTGGGCAGAGCAAAGGGCCATTAACCAAAGAAAAATGCAGCATGTTTGTTCAGCTAAGTGTGTCCGCGGAGGCGAGGAATGTGTGTTATTCGGATGGCAAGCATGGACTCTGTAGACCGAGAGCGGACACTGTAGGTTGTGGTGTGATCAGCGGCTCAGTAGGAGTGGAGCTTGTGTCCCTACAAGTCCTGCTCCCTCTTGGGATTCCAGCCCTAGGAATGTCTGGTTCAGCAAGGAGAATGAGGGCCGTGTGAGCAAAGGCACAAGCAAGCACAGCTTTGCTTCCGTCAGCGTGCCCACAGGAAGGACATGTCTGAATCTCATGTTATTGAAAGAAAACTCAACAGTTCTGTAAGGATTGTTAGCCTGCATTTTGCATGTCTAACAGGGACGGCAACTATTCAACCTGAGCTGATTTTTGTCCTAGAAGGACATAACCTAAGCAGCCATTTACTTTTCCAAACAAACAAAATCCAGCTTTTATGTACACTCTTCAGCTCTTTAAACTGCAATAGGTTCATTTTAGCACCACAAAACAGTAAAGGGACCAAATGGATCTGTGGCTACACAGATCTCTGGCTACATGGGTCTCTGGTTTGTTAGTTCTTAACCTCTAAACTGGATAGAAAACATCAAGATCGTATCTCTAGAAAGGGTTGGCAAGATGGCAACAGGTGTATAACACTCCTAACTTTAGTTGCTGCACATGTCCCAGTTATTTGAAAATAGGTGCTTGGCTGGATCATCCTGAGCTCAGAAGTGACTTAGTCACTTGTGTTAAAGGCCCTGGCTTGAGAAGAGGCCAGATAATTTCTAGGCCTCTTCCAGCCCTGAATGTCTGAAGAAGGCCATGGTAGGGTCTGAGACCCTGACAGGGTCACAAGTGGTGCCAACCGGGACCTGTGTAGACAAGGGTCCCAGGTAGCTCTCTGGTAGCCAGAGGCATGAGGACCTTCCTGTGAGCCAGTGAGGAAACCTTTTCCTAGACTGGTTACAACAGAAAAATTCTTTACCTAATTAAGGGGCTACTTAAAACAACTTGTTTATATTTGTAGATTATTTTGTTCTTTCCCATCTGTGCTTCCGAGTAAAGCTGCTTTTGTAGATCACAGCTTTGTTTCAACTAAATTAAGAGATGAGAGACTTGTAGATAATAAGGTCGAGAAACCAGAGGTGTCAGGGTTTTCTTAGAGGTGGGCAGAGAGTACTAACAGGATAACCCCCTTGGGATTAGATCTGATTTTCCTTTCTATTCACAAAATCAGAAGTACAAATGAGTATCCACCATGACACATCCTTTCTGATCTATTTTGTTATATTTTTAAGAACTGGCCATGAACATTGGAAATAGTTTGCAACTACACCTGACAGTCTAGCCCCATGTGCCTGTGGGCCACAGAGCCAGGAATGAGAATGGCAATTTTCATTAGGTTAAAAAGCAAGGACTTAAAAAGCAGACTACTCTAATTTCAGGTTTTGACTTCCCACCCATTGAAATCAATGAGTTCAATCTAATTGAAGCCCCAAAGAAAATGAAATTGGAGTAAATAGCTTTGAGTGTAACTAGAAAGATGCACACACATGTTTCACTGGAAAGGTACAACCCAGTATGAAAAGTGAGGCCGAGTTGAACTTACTCATTGTGATCTGCTGTACTGCAGCCGCTCTTAACAGGTGTAATCTTCCTCAGCTCTATCAGCTAAGTAAGACGATAAAAAAAATGGGTTTCTATTATTCATTCCTATGTGCCAGAGACTGTCTCAAGTGATTTAAATATTTTAGCTCACTTCATCCCCAAATACCCTAATACATACCATTATTACTCTAATTTTTCAGATAAAATTTATTCCCAAAATGTTGTTTTCCAGTCTTTTTCACCTGGTAGTGCACAGAAGAATTGTAATATTTATTTGGCATTCTGGAATAAACTTCAGACTTGAGTCATCTCTGTGGGGCTTGGTTCAAATTCAGTCTATCCCCACTTGTGATAGGTCCAGCTAGAAATATTGAGGTCTCAGAAAGGTAAATGTGATGTTATCACCACACACTTATATTCGACAAGGAGTATGAGCCATGTTATGCAACAAGGTAGTAAACACTACGTTAAAAAAAAAATCTTGATGTCATTATACCCTTCAAATACATTTTCAAATGTCATAAAACATTGAGTAGTTACAAAATTGCTTCACTGTACCATAAAAAAATTATACCCAGTGTTTTATGGTACACCTTCATTCTGTTCATGGCCAGGATGCACTAGGGTTAAATTTCTTGGAAGACAAATGGCCAAAGAGCAGTTGAGCTGACTATTCAGGACTATACTTAGGACTGCTACTTCTAAAGTCTTCTCCAGCTGGCCCAGTCTTAGCTCTGAAGGGCCAAACCATGGGGCCAGAGTCCATTTATCCTTAGAGTACTTGATTATCTGAAATTGATTACCCAGGCTCACTCCAAGCATGAACTTCTTGTTAAGCGTGGCCTTCAATTTATCCTGCCCCTCCCCATTCTCCAGCAGAACTAGCATTTCATGTTTGCTGATGCTTTCCACACATGTCTGTAGTTAATTCACTGGCAGATGGGCCAAGAGAAGGTTCTGTGAGCTGATGGACAGCAGACTGCCCTGGGCCAGGAGGTATCTGCTTGGGCTCATCCTCATGGTCTCTGCCTTCCAGCACCATGGGAAGGTGAGTCCAGGCAGTGTCTGCTCCCAGCTCAGCCTGCTGCGTACTGCATAGAGGTACAGGATTGTAATGGGGCTACTGAAGCTATCGCTTAATGCCAGAGTAACTCTAGGTGTGATCATTTGCCTTAACAAAATACATCTCAGCAGAAATAACTTACCTACGTGTGCTTTAGAGAACCTACTACTTGTGCAAATGAATATGCTCGCCACTGAAGCTGATGTAGGAATTATTTCTGTGAGACTCATTGTTCTAGTAGGAAACTTTAATTTTACCTAATGATGCTTTGTCTAATTTCAAAGCCCACCCAGCTGCATCTGAATTTCATACTCCAGGTTTCATCCGAGTGGAGAGAGCTGAAGGAGGTAGGAGACACAGGCAGTATTTTATTCCTGGCAGTCTGGTTTGCTGTGATGGTGGTAATATATATAGCAGGACATCTGGGGCAAAGTTAGTAACCCATTAAAGTGTCCTGAGCGCTGATTAGAGCTTAGGGCCAGCACAGCTGTCAACACATGCACACTTTTTTTAAAATAAAGATGCTACCTCTTAACCCCAAGAGGCCACTTACCCTTCTCACCTCCAAGAAGAGACAGAGCTAAAGTCTGTGGCCACTGCTCAGTGGCAGCTCCAGGAGCTGAAAGGGCCAGCAAGGGCCTCTCTCTGCCTCTCTGCAGCCATTTTGTCACCGGGCTTGCCACCTGACAGGTGCCTTCCACAGAGCTTCTAAGCCGCAGTGGCTCTCCTGGGGGCCACTACTCGGGGGCCAGGAAAGATACTTTAAAGAAGCTTACTACAAAGGCAGGGTTATTAATTACTGTTACCTCAGTCATGCTAAGGTTTGTTTTTTTTGTTTTGTTTTGTTTTTTAGCCCATTCTGGAGGCCAGTATACATAATCCCACATAACAAGGATTGTATTTGGTATTCTCACTGTGACTTACGTTGACTCCTCTCAATAAGCTTTAAAGCCCCCACTCAACCACAGCTCAAGGACAGAAATGGTACCTTGTCACATGCCGACGCGCATGCAGTGTCTGACACATAATACATTTTGTTTTAATGTACTGTGCTGAAATAGTTACCAGTGTAATGATTCGGTGTCTTTCTTTGCTTCAGAGTAAACTAGGTGGGAGAGGGAGATTGGGTGGAAGCACAGGTGAAACAAGACTGACCCTGAGATAAAGGCGAAGCCCAGGGACAGGCCATGGGCTGTCACAGAATCCAGGTTTAGATTCGTTCAATGTTTTTCATAGTAAAGTTCTTTAAATTAATATTTTAATTCAGTACAGCAAGATGTTGAAAAATGTGGCCAGGACTGGCCAATGAAAAAGCATCCTTTTCCTTAGACACACGTTGTATTTTGTAACCTGCCATGTGACTTAAGTCCTGGTCAGTGAAATATGAACGGAAAAGGCATAAGAGCAATTTCTGGGAGACCCTCCAGCCCTCTCTCTCCACGGTCTCCAGAGCGGATCCAGTGAAGAACTCTAAGCTCCAGTGGCAGGAAGGGTTTCAGAGCTTTCAGTAATACAGGCCACCCACTGGGATGCGCACACCATAGGATTTGCTTCCTGTGTCCTGGCTGATAGTGAAGCTCAAGGGAGAGCCAGGAACCTGCATTGCTTCCTTGGACAGGGCCACGACCTCCTACTGACCCACCTGAAATAGGCGATTATGTGGCTCACCTGTACTTAAGTACAGCATTGAATTGCCCATAATCCAACAAATCAAGGTTTTTCTTGTTGTTGTTTAATGTATTTGGTACAGGATCTCACTACACAGCTCAGGCTCATAGTGATCCTCCTGTTCTCAGCCTCCCCAGCACTGGGATTGTAGGCACGTGCCACCATGACCAGTCTCTATGGCCAGCTCAGATCACTCGGGGGTTGGGGCCAGCACAGCATGTGGTGTTGGGGATCGAACCCCGGTCCCTGCCCTTGCCTAAGCAGGTGTTTAGTCCCCTGAGGTATCTTGCCATTGCTTGTGGTTTTTTTTTTTTTTTGAGACATTGTTCGGATATTTCAGAAGTGGAAATGGAAAATAAGTAACTTGCTTAAGTCAAACAAGTTATAAGTGGCAGAGCCAAGGTTCAAATCCAGGCATTTGGCTCCCAAGCCCTGCACTTGCTCCAAGGAGAAAATAATTGAATATGTGTCATCTGATCCACCGGCCTCCTTTTAGCTCCCTCACCCCTCCTGGCCCGCCCTTCATGGTCCCGTCACTCGGCCCATCGCAGAGCCTGAGTTCTCTCTTCCTGGTAGCCCGGGGCAAGTATTCCAGCAGTCCTGGAATTGCGGCTCCACCCCTCGGCTGGCCACAGCGGTCCACAGTCCTTGCTTTCTGGTCCCGCCCTCCTGAAGCAGGTGCTGCCTCCCCAGCCAGCAGAGCCTTTCTACCAGTGTTTCCAAACTATTCCATGGAGAGACTTTGAAAGCCACCTGGGAAATGGGAGAAGATGCAGAGGATACAGATGGCGCGGGGCATCAAATGGCCCATATTTCCACGTTGCATACTCCGCATGGCTGCATTCGGAGAACTGGCCCATTCCTGAGAGAGAGGCCCTTTAGAGCACTGCATCTTGGAGCCCCTGTCTGTTGGAACCTTTGAGGTCCCACCCTCCCTGCCCCCCAGGAGCAGAGGCGGGAGGATGCCCAGGCACGTCTCCAAGCCCCAGCTTCCATTCCCCAGGCTCCAGACTTTGTCTTGTTTCTCAGGGCCTGGTGCTTGCTGCAGTCAGAGTGAATGAATGGGCCCCATGGATGCTCTCCGGGTTCAGGAATCACCCCAAGCACGCCCTGCTGGCCTTCCTGTCTGCTTGGCTTCTCAGAGGCTCAGCTCCTCTGTTTGCCCAAGACGAAGATGAAGTGAAGAGTCTGCCCTGGGTCCAGAGAGTCCGTGGTACCTGCGCCTAAAACACTGTGGGATCCCAGATCGGAGGGGAAGGCCCTGCTACAGTCCGGGTCCTGCTGGCGCCTGCCGTCCCTTCTCAGCTGTGGGGAGGTATTTCTGGTGGGTCCTGGCTGTATACAGGACAGCAGGCTTAAACATTCTCACAGGCGTACAGACCTGGTGAGACCAAGATCTGGCTAAGCTTGTGCTCCTTCCTCCAAGTCTGCACCCCATTCCCCACACCCAGCCCCTCCCCACGCTCCCACCTCTCTATCCCGCTCTTACTGCTACTCCCCCATAGTAGTCTCTCTAATATTATTTTTCTCATTGGCTTCTTTATCACCAGGCGATGCCCCCTTACGAATGGAACCAGAGCATTAAGCTCTATCCACCCTGCTGCCTCGTTTGCCAGCACGGTGCTGAGCACTTATGAGCTGGCAATTAGACTGAGCTCCAAGGGGCCGTAACGTCTACCTCTCCAGCTGCTTTCAGTGTGGAAATGGCCCGGAGAGAAGGATGTAAGAGGCAGCTGCGCATAGCAGTACGTGGTCCATGGAGAAGGAGCGAGTGGGGCGCGCAGGATAGAACTGCCTGCAGACGCGTCTGCTCCGGCGCTCCACCTCGACCCAGAGCAGCCTGTCGTGACTCGGGGCTGCTGCCCTCCAGAAGGGCGCCTGGCTGTCTCTGCTACACAGACCTTTCCCTCCTCCTCTCACGACTGGCGCCCGCAGCCACGGCCTCCACCCACCGAGTGTGCGCGCTCCACACTTGGCACACAGATCCCATCCGCGCCATAATCCGCACAATGAGGAGGATACGCTCCTTTACAGGTGAAGAAGCTGAGCCTCAGAGAGCGTCGGTGACTACTGGGACTCACACCACTAGCAAAGAGAGAACAGAAGAAAGGTCGGGAAAACCTGAGCATGAAGGAAACAGGCATCACGCAGAAGGGCAGTGACCCCCAAATTAGACCGCTGAGAGCTGCCCCACTTTGGGCAGCTACCCGCGTGAGGGGGCAGAGAGGGGGAGCCACAGAACAGCCGAGAGGTCGCCTCCTGCCTGGCGGGGGAAGGAAGGCCTCCAGGTCCCACGGCTGGCTTTGTGCTTCGATGCCATCCTAACCCTCCAAGAAGACTTCAAACTGAAAGAGGCTCCCCAGAGCCCTCCTTTATCCTAGGAAAAGGGCAAACGCCGGCATGCTTTCCATTTCTAGGCCAAGTCTACCGTACCTGGAGCCCCCGGGAGGACACCTGCCCCACTAACTCTCCCCGCCTGCCACACTGCAGCAATTCTCCCACTTGAGTCTCTTGCCTCACTCCCAAGACTTCCTGGCCCAGCCCCTCTTCCTGGAGGTGCTCGGGCGAACACTCCAAGGCAGTTTCGCCAGACCCACAGCGCCAAGCCCATTCTCAAGCGGAGCCGGCTCTCAATCTCCGAGATCCCGTCAGTTATCCAGGAGCTGGTTCTTCC
Organism: Myocastor coypus; assembly: GCA_004027025.1. Classification (NCBI taxonomy): domain Eukaryota; kingdom Metazoa; phylum Chordata; class Mammalia; order Rodentia; family Myocastoridae; genus Myocastor; species Myocastor coypus. The sequence goes on along the minus strand of PVJA010001501.1, from coordinate 54,031 downwards.
AATCTGAGGCCTCCTGGAACCCAGCTGTGGCCCTGTTCACGGATTTGGGCGAGGCTTGGTACCTCAGAGAAATCTATCCCAAGCATCCAGTTAAAAATCTTTAATAGAATATTGGCTCTTTAAACAAGTTCTAAACCATGATAGTTTAGCATGATTAATACTGTCGAGGTAAGCATTAATAAAGTGGGTGTTCACCGACACTGGCTAGGCTCGTGGCCCAGGAATCCCCATGCCTCACTGTAAGTATTTTCTTCTCACCCACCCTTGTTCCTATTGTGTCCCAAACAGGCTGGGGTGGTGGGCAGTGCCCAGTGTGTGTGCCCGAAATGGCAAAGTAACTCTCAATGGGTCCTTTGTGTGTGACTACCTGAAACATGGTGGTACTGGAAGGACTTGGGGACCATTATTCAACCAGTATTTGTTGAGCACGTATGAATACTGGACACTGAAGTCACAGAGGCAGGACAGAAGACAGATCCCTGTCCGTTTGGAGTTCAGGATCAAGGAGAGAGACAGAAAATAAACACCAGTTTATCCCTTGTAAAATGATAAGAATTACCAAGGAGGCCACGCAGAATATAAAGAGTGCTCCGTGGGTAGAGGTTGACATTTGAACAGGCTGGGCAGGGGCACCTGCAGGAGGCAGGGTGGGTGGAGAGCTTCCGGGGACAGGGCAAGGTCGCCGGCTGTAGAGGATAAGCGATCTGTGCAGAAGGAAGGGCAGCGGTGAAGGAACTGAGGCAGGAGCGTGGCGCAGCGGGTGGCTGGTGCGGCGGCAAGGACAGCAGCAGGAGGAGAGGCCAGAGAGGTGCAGGACGTCTGGACGCTGCGGAGCTGCGGGCTAGCACGCCGGCGTCAAGGGCATGGGAGACTCTGGGATGGTTTTAAGCAGTGGATTGACAGGTCCTGGCTCACAGAATAAAAGCGTTCTCCCGAGTACCTTGTGACTGACTAGTCTGTGGGGCAGAGGGAGAAGCAGAAAGGTGGATGGCATAGCCCGGCATGGTGGCGCATGCCTGTAATCCCAGCCTGGGAGGCTGAGGCAGGAGGACCAGTGAGTTCGAGATCAGCATGGGCTACAAAAGTGAGCTCAAGGCCAGTCTGAGCTGCATAGCGCAATCCTGTCTCAAAAAGAAAAAAAAAAAAAAAAAGGCAGGCTGATGGCAGACACTCATCTGGAGGGGCCACAGAGCTCAGCGGTTGAGTAGAGCATGAGAGCTTATGCCAGGGCTGAGCTCCCCCTAGGCCCCCTCTGTCTGTGTGACCTTTGCCTTGGTTTTCCCGTCTGTGCAGGAGAGAAAGTTTGTACTGATTGCTGTGAGTTCTATAGTGATTAAACGAGTAAGTGTTAAAGGCAGCCTAGGTGTAAAAGCTAAAGCGCTTGGAACAGCACATAGTGAATGTCGCTCTGTGTTTGATGTTATTGTCCTTATTGCTATTGTTGTAGAAAGAAGAGATAAGGGCAGGTCGTGTTGGTTGTGCGTGGGAAAGCTTTGAAGGTAGAGCCAATGTCTGGCAGAGTAAATGAAAAGAGAGGTGCCTCTAACCTTACCCTTAGTGCCAGGTAAGAATTCGGCACAGCTGAGGCCACCGTTATTAAAGTCATGTTTATAAGTGTACTTGTGGCTGAACTATTTAACAGAACTTAAAATTAAAAAAGAAGGCCATTTGTGGCTTCACGTATAAAATCCCTCGGTAATGATCTGCTTTCAATTCTATCTATTCCCTTCAATCCTTATCTTTATTCACATATTATTTTTAAAATCTGTCTTTTTTAATTTCCAGTTTTACTGAGGTTTAATTAACAAACACAAATCACATATATTTGAAGTAGATCATGTGGAAGGGGCTTGTGTGTTAGCTCAGTTGTTTACGTGCCTGTGAGGGCAATCCCAGCCAGGCACGGGGGACCACGGTTCAATCCCCAGCTCCAAGTGCCTTACCAGACCTGCCCTTAAGACAGCACGAGCCAGCCAAAGCACAATCCTAAAGTGCACCAGGTGCTATTTCGTTATGCATACACATTATAACATGATTACTGCAGTCAAGCTAATAACATCCGTCATTCACATAGCTTATTTCCCCCTTGCCAATCACCTGCATTTTTGGAGTTTTTTTGTGGGGCTTTTCTGTTTGTGGTAAGCACTCATTTAAGCTCTGCTCTCTCAGTAATTCAAGCACGGTCATGTGTTGTGAACTATGGATGCCCGGCTGTGTGTTTGACTTCCCACAGTTACTGCTCTTTACAACTTTTTAAAGTAACCCTATTTGGGAGCCAACAAGATAGCTTAGCAGACTAAAGCATCTGCTTAGACAAGCACAGTGACCACAGTTCCATCCCTAGTATGCCACACCAGCCCCGACCCCAGGGTAGGCTGAGCCGGCCAGAATCTGGGCGTGGCAGTGCACGCCTGTAATCCCAGCAGGGAGGCTAAGAGCAGGAGGATCGCTAGGAGTCTGAGCTGCATAGTGAGACCCTATCACAACCAAATACATTTTTTAAAAAGAAAGAAAAAGAAACACCATTTTTTAACCCCCCAGTCCCTAGAAACCTCCCGTCCTTTGTTTCTATGGGGTTGACATCTCTAGCGTCCCCAGGTGAGTGAGATCATGTGCTGCCTGCCTTCCTGTGCCCTGGCTATGTCACCCAGCGCTCGGTCCTTCATGCTGCCATAACTGGCAGGATTCCGTCTGTGCCTGCTGCAAAGAATGCTGCAGAGAGTTGCTGCGCAGCCAAGGGAATAATCAACAAACTGCGAAGTCAGCCTATGGCGTGGGACAAAATATTTGCGAATCATGTGTCTGCTACGGGGGCTGATATCAAAAATATAACGGGAAATTACATAGCAGTGAAAAACCAAATAACCCCGTTGTGAAGTGAGCGAAGTGCGCCCAAATGGCCTGCAGAGCGTGAACGTGTGCGCAGCGCCGCTGATCACTGCAGACGCTATGCGAAAGGCAGATCCAAGTACTAGCACTGCACATCTGCTGGGATGGTTATTACAAAAAATAATCAAATGATAGTAAGTGCTGAGGATGCCGAGAAAGAGAACCTTTGTGCCCTGTTGATGGGGGCTGTAAGTTGATACAATAATTATGGAAAACTGTACGAAGACTGTGCAGAAAATCTAAAATAGGATTACTGTATAAGTCAGCAACCCTACTTCTGGGTGCATATGCAAATGAAATGGCACTAAATATCTCAAAGAGATATCTGTCCTCTCATGATGACTGCAGCATTATTGCTAATAGTATGTGTGACTCTCACATAATTATAACTGCATCAACACAGTTTTATGTTCTACAAAGGAAAAATATGTAGTACTTCATGGCTCTAATAAGGAGTCATTGCCTAAATGTTAAGGAAATTAATGCGCTCCGTACCATTTGTGTTCCAGGATATAAACAGGGCTCAAAATTCCTATTTTAAGATGAAATAGCATGCAGTCTTGAATTCAGCTGCTAAACATAGAGCAGCAGATGCAGAGAGCCATTCACTTCATGTATTTACTCCAAAAACTGTGTATTAAGTGGGCCTATTTTAAGCACATAGAAAATTAGATTGGTAAGAAAATCAGGCCTTATATCAAGGAGATCATAGTCTGATAAAGACAGGTCTGCCTACTATCATTGGTTTTTATTTTCAAGGGCTAGGCTGAGAGTGCCTGTGTACAAGTTGCCCTGAAAGCACATGGAGAGTATACTTACCTCACAAAGGCAGGCAGCCTTCCGAAGACGGGTGACACCTTGACAGGTGAAGCTTACTTTTCTACATGCCTTAGATAGGACATGGAAGAGACTTAGCTCAACTGGAAGTCACCACCTAATGACTTGTGTTATTGATTCTCCTAGCTACATTTCCCACTAGACTATGGGTATATCTCTAATCCCCACTGCCACTGAGATGCCCAGCATGAGGTATCTGCTATTTTAATGTTTGCTCAGCAAGTACAGTGTATCCTAAAAAATGGCCCAGATAGTGGAAGGTCAAATCACACAATCACACGGGCTGTACAGGTCTTTCACTGGGGATATATGGAGATGAGGTGTGAGAATTTTTCCTGATTTTCAACAGGATTGCGTTCCCCATCGAAAATTCTGGTAATAGAATGTCTATCACTATGAACTAAAGTACAGTTAAAATGAATCAAATATTGAAATATTAAAACAGAAATACTATATCTTCTGGAGGAGAAAGTAGGTAGAAATCTTTAAGACATAGGAATAGGCTGAGAGTTCATGAACAAAACCCAAACTGCATGGGAAATATTTCAAAGAATCAACAGCTGGTATCTCATCTTTTTAAAAATTGTCTGCAGGCCGAAAGAAATCACCAAGAAAAAAAAAAAAAAACACAACAACAAACCAACAACAAAAAAGAAATCACTAATGAAACAGAAAGAAAACTCATGAGCTGGGAGAAATTTTAGCTGACTATCCCTACTATCCCTCAGACGAAGGGCTTCTATCTAGAACATATAAAGAATTTTTATAGTTCTTTTATTATTATTATCATTATTATGGCCAATTCAGCTTACACTCGGGGTGGGGCTGGTGCAGCATGTGGTGCTGGGGATCGAACCATAGTCCTTGTGGTTGCCTAACCTTTCCTAAGCAGGTGCTTTAGACTGCTGAGCCATCTTGCCAGCTCCAAGAACATATAAATGATTTTTTTTAAAATCAGCCCTTCCAAATTCAAAGATGCAATCCAAAAATGGGCATCGTCTCAGAGGAAGAAGCACAATGAAAAAATGTTCAAAATCACTAGTCATTTGAGAAATGCAAATTAAAATAAAACTGACATTCAGTCTCACCCCAGAAAAAATAGCTATAAACAAGAAGTCAACCAACAATGAATGCTGGAGGGGCTGTGGAGAGGAAGGAGCCCTTCCTCACTGCTGGTGGGAGTGCAGGCTGGTGCAACCACTGTGGAAATCAGTGTGGAGATTCCTTAAAAGCCTTGGATCAGAGGCCCCATTCAACCCAGATATACCCTTCTGGGTATTTTCCCAAAAGAACTGAAATCATACCACAGCAATATATGTGCATCCATCTTTATAGCGGCACAGTTTGTTATAACTAAATCCTGGAAACAACCCGGATGCCAATAAACTGAGGAATGGATATAAAAGATGTGGCATTTTTACACAGTAGAGTATTACTGAGCTATAAAAAAGAGGCTTTTAGGTAAATGGATACAACTTGAGACCATACTTGTAAGTGAAATAAATTAGACCCACATGAGCAGACATCATATTGTCTTACTCCTGTAATAACTTAAGAAAGAGTAAATAAAATTTGAAAGGTACAGTAGACACTGTGAAAGGAAAAGAAAGAATCTGTTCAAAGGAAAAGAATAACTGGGATGAGGAGAAGGACAAAAGAAAGAAGGAAGAGAAAAAATATGTATATATATACACACACATATACACACGTGAATACACACACACACACACACACACACAGAGGATAGTTTTGATAATTATACTGCTGATTTCTTGCTGGCCTATCAAAAGGAGCAGTTAATTAATGCTTAGCTCTTTTTCTTTTCCTTTTTAATTTCTTATAAATTTTTATACCAATTTCGTAGGCTTATATCTGGCAATCTAAACAACTAATTTGAAGAAAACATTATGCAACATTATAACCATTATTGAATTCCTATTGTTCTGTTCAGTGAAATTCTGTTTCATTGCTAATAAAGTTTTTGTCTTTTACTATTTCTTATTAAGCTTTCCTTGGTATGCCAAGGAGAAGGAGTTTAATACAGAGAATTAGACAAACGTTGATTAAAGTGGGAAAGGGAGGTTTAGGCAGGCACGGTTAGAGGTTAGGAAAGGAGATAGTGGGGCCCCGGGCCCTTGCTCTCTTTCTCTTCACCCCAATGGCGAGGCAAGCGGTTCCCCTCTGCCATGTACCCCTGCTCTGTGCGCTGCCTCGCCACAGCTCTAACAGCAGGCCAATTAGTCATCCACGGAAACTTCCCAAACCCTGAGCTAAAACCAGCGTCTTCGTAAGTCTATCATCGCAAGTGTTCTCAACGGTCATGTGACACCAACACAAGCATACACAGCTACCAGCTTCCCCTCAACTCTTCTGGGCTTGCGCCCTCCCAAGATCTTGTCATATCTGGGCCTCAGCTGAGGATGAGTGGCTCCAAGCCACCAAAGTGGGGCCCACACCTGTGGTGGCTACAGCCTTAGCACCTTCTTCTTTGGGATGGAGGGTGATCAGGTCTGGCCTGGTTCCCAAGATGCTCTTGTCTGAGCCCTAAGAGCTGCCAAGCCATGGGCTCTGTGTTGTTTAATGCTCTGGCCCTCTGTGAGACTCTTCCGAGCCTCTCTTTACTCTTGCCCTGTCCCCAACCCTTTTCTCTGGAGAACTCCATACCTCATGAACCCCAGGGCTCTCTCTTCTGCCTTGACATTTACCATTGTTTACCATTCTGGAAAACCTAGAAACATAGTGCTGTTGTGTGATCACCTAACCTCCAACCCGCGGGTCACATGTAGTGACAATGGGAACAATGTCAGAGGTTATGGTGGTGACCAGGGTCTTGTGATCTGCTCCATCCTAGCAGGAGAAGGGGGTTTAGGCTACCTGAGCTCTTCCGGATGGAGATTCTCTTCAGTGATGGTTGGGGGAGGTAGGTAGAACCTAAGCCAGTAAGAGTGGCCCAGTTCCTCCTCTTACAGGAAGTGTGAAAAGCGCAACTCCTGTAGAGCCCGGGTTCAGTTCCTAGCGGCACTTACATGAGTTGGATCTGTGTGAAAGGAAAGCATTCCACTGGTTGGTCTGCAGCTGCCATCGTGCTGTTTTATGCAACATTGTGCTTTTGCCTCTCTTGCTGGGTCGTGTGGATCCTGCCCCTGTTATCCTCACAAACACTTGTGGCCTTCGAAGGCCCATGAGTTTGGCTCACAGGTCCTATAAAGTCGAGAGCAAGTCCTTGAAAGGCAGTTTAAAGCGGGGTAGTCACCAAAGTGGATATCCGGTTAAGATGGCACATATAGGGCTTGCTAATCCAGTCAAGAAAGAAATGATCAGGGTCAGTGAAAGCCTTTTGTGTAGTCACAGGGGTGTGACACGCCCACCCTCGGTGGAAATAATGGCCTTGGGAACAATTATCAGCCTGATTTCTTTTTCCATCAGTATAGATTTGATGCCTGGTAATATATGCATTGTACCTTTAATGGTGTTTTAATGATGAAGAGGATCAAAAGCACTTTAGATCTGAACCAGCACCATTAGTCTCAGTTCCAGAACTTCACTGTAATTGCTGCAGCGGCTTCCTCCTACCCCGCAAGAGCAGCGGGCTCCTGCGGGTGCATCAGCAGGGCAGGTCGGACACAGGTTTTGGAGGCGGTTGCTGAGAGTGGAGAAAGGACATCGCAGAGTACTGAGGGGGAGCCAGGGAGAAGGAGGGAAGGGCTGGGGGGCCTTTGGAGCCTGGGGGGTCAGAGTCTCTCAGCCTCAGCCTCTCCTCTGTTCTCACAGAGAGGCCTGGACTTCTGGAGAGAAGAACAAGCTGTGTTAATACAGTGTTCTGGTGGCTTCTGGATGTTGCCTGCTTCTGTGGCCACAGTGGCACTGAACGTGTGTCCCTCTATACCAAACAGGTCCCACTCAGAGGCATTCTTCTATAGCTCCAGATCTTACAGGGCTTCAGGAACATGGTCCTCTCTCCTGTCTGAGGACTGGGGGGTGGGAGAGATTTCCTGCTGTTCACCTCTGGGTGCCTCAAAACCCTTCATAGGTCCCAACCTTAAGCTTGTTCATGCCTCAGTGAATACTGCCCTCCTTAAATGCAAGGTTCCAGTTAGGCATGCCTTGTGCCCCTGTGGGAACCATGACTGACCTAATGCAATATACCAGTCAAAGACTGATGAATGTCTATCAACCCTATGCCCTTTCCCTCTTTCGCATTTTCCTCAATGAGATGATGCCTGCTTTCTTCCTCTTCCATGGCAGCAGTGGAAGGTATAGGTTTACAATTGCAGTGTCTCAAGCTGGAAGAAGCTTGGATCCCTGAGTCACTGACTGGAAGAAAATTGCCTGCCTGGTTTCCACTGAGATGCCGGAGCGAAATAAGCTTTTAGAGTACTTTTCTGCTTGGATCCTAGCAGTGTTTGTTTATTAATTAATTAATTTATTTATTTATTTATTTATTTATTTATCGGAACTGGGGACCGAACTCAGGACCTTGCACTTGCACAGCAGGTACTTGTGCCCCTGAGCTATCTCCCCAGCCCCTCTAGCAGTATTTTTGTTTTTGTTTTTAACAGCAAATGGCCCTGACTAATGCAGTGGCCATGTCCATGGAGGTAAAGTATCAAGTAGGGCAACGAAGTATCTGAAGTATAACTGCAAGGAAGTACATAATTATCTTAGAAGACAGTAGGTGTTCACCAGGGGCGCAACATTACTGTTTCGTGAAAGGAGTGTTTGTTGTCTCGGTTACTTTTCTCTCGTTGCTGGGACAAACACTAGACGCTCATAATTGAGGAAAGAAAGGTTTCTTTAGCTCAGGGTTTGTGGAGGTTTCATTCCACACTCACCAGGCTCCGAGGCAGAGTGGCACATGGCAGAGGGCAGCAGTTTATGGCAGTGGAAAGCAGCAAAATATCAAGAGCAAAAGGGAGGGGCGGCGGCAGGGGCGGCGGCAGGGGCGGCGGTAGGGGCAGCGGCAGCCTCTCTCCGTGCCTTACACTGCATCCGGGCTCTCTGCTCACACCCATAAACCCAACACTGGATCATGAATTAATCACAAACTCCAGAAGCCCACCTCATGACTGCATGAGGCTTTTGGAGACAACTAGACACAAACCCTAAGAAGAGCGATTTGAAAGTTACAATAAAGTTTAAATCTTTGCTTTGCTATGCTCTCTGTGTGCTGCGGGGCAAGTTACTTTATCCTTCTAGGTATTCGTGCCGCCAAAAATAGCGGGAAACGGATCTCTCACAAGGTCCTTTTGCGGGTAGGTGATTTATATTCATGGCAGAACACAGTCGATGCCCAATAGCAGTTCCCTGTTTATCCACTCAGCTCTGAATGCTAAGCTCTGGCAACCGGTAGATAATTTCAATATGGGATGTGTTTCTCGAATGGCATTTCCTAATCTATCACCGCAAAGAAAAATATACATTATTCTGAGAGTCCTGGAGATCGGAGGTGTACTGGGTGGGAAAAAGGGTGCCTGATAAATGCTGGATTTAGATTTGTCTGCCTTCTACAGGCTCTTCACAACAACAACCGAAATCACAACTTTCAAGTTTTAGTTTCGCGCCTTCTTATAAAGCAAAGGTGGACCAGGGGCTACAGTGTCTTCTGATAGGGAGCAGGGGTTCCCCACCCGCACGTGGTTCCCCATGGAAACTGGGTTCTGCAGGAGGAGGGCTTAGCTATCTAGTCCCTGTCCAGGGTTCCGTCCCTGGCATACATGGGGATCAGTTCTCCATCTCGTAATACAAAGAGGGCTAGGCCCTTACGTTTTTGCAGCAAAGAAAGTGATTGGCATTCCTAAATGATTACAAGACAGATCAGAATGTGCTAAGTAGGCAACGTAAAAAATGGTATGGATTTCGAGGAATGGCGGTATTGCAGGATGGAAGGATCGAGCTGCCTTTGAGGCCATCTTGAAGGTGACAAGGTGATGAGGAGACGGCTGAACATGGGAACGTGGGAAATGCTCCAGGCAAGTGGCGCCCGCGGCACGGCTGCCTGCCGGAGCGCCAGCTGAAGGAGCACTTCTGGAAATGTCAGCAGGCGAGCAGAGCCGGAATTGGTCACCGATACCCTTGGGAGGAAGGCGGGCAAGGCCGCCAGTGGTTTCTGCGCCCTGAGCGGCTGTGCCCTGAGAGGCCTGGTTGGGAAGCCACATGCTGACGAGGGAGGCTGCAGGAGGTGGGGGCAGCGAGGAGGCCGGTGGGAAGGCTGCGCACGTGCGCGAAGGCCAGAGGTCCCGGGCTGGGGTCGCTCGGGCACGCTGAGCCCAACCTCCAGCGAGGTCAGCGACCAAGAGAGGAAGACACCCATGCAACAAATCTCTCCTACGGGTTCACGTTTTTATGGTTAGCTCAGCCTGACCTGGGGATGGGGCTGACAGAGCATGTGGTGCCAGGGATCGAGCCACGGTCCCTGTGGTTGCTTAAGCTTGTAAGCTTGCCTAAGCTTGCCTAAGCTTGCCTAAGCTTGCCTAAGCTTGCCTAAGCTTGCCTAAGCAGGCGCTTTCGACCGCTGAGCCGTCTTGCTCGCCCCCTCCTAGGGGTTTAGAACTCAACTCCAAGGGTGGACTAGCCCAGCAGAGCTGTGCTTTCTGAACTCCTCGTCTTTGTGGGTCACAGCAGGAGCCTGAGCACAGCTGGTGCGCTTCCCTCCTGAGGATGCACAGAGCCTGTGTGGCTCCCTCCTGACCCAGCACTGCCAGAGACCAGGCTCAGCTATCTATCCTCACCTACTAAATCTGGCGCTTGCTAAGTGCTATAGACCGTTTCAAGGCCCTTATAAATACTATCATCATTGTGTTCTCGTGGCAATCCTATGTATGAGCTAGACGCTATTATCCTTCCCCGTTTATAAATGAGAAAATGCTAAATAATTTCCCAAGGTCATGCAGCTCCTAAGCAGCAGATCCAGGATTTAGAGCCACGGGAGTTACAGAGCCACTTCTGGCTCTAGAATCTTCACACCCGACCAGGACACTGTCCGCCCTGCCCTACTGCTTTGCCTTCTGCCCACGTAGGGTTGAGGGCAGTCGTCCCCTCTGTCCCCCAAGTCATTCTTGATGCTCCCCAAGGTCATAGTTAGGGAGAATCAGACCCACCTATGTAGTCAGTGCTGGACTTCACACACACACACACACACACACACACACACACAGAATAAGCCGCCAAGAAGATGGGTGGGGCAAATCAGTCCATGAGACAGAGGCATCGGTCTTTGAGAGATGGCCCTGACCTACGGGATCTTTCGCCCTGTCTCTAGAGCTACCAAGCCAATGCTCAGCCGGGCGCTCAGGAAGAGGAAGGTAGAATGGCAGAGCATAGGAGGGCATGGGCGGCCGGCACTGGGCTGCTCACTGGGGCAGGGCAATGTGCCCCCTGTGCTCCACACGAAACATTGAGCACAAACCCACCACGTGTGGCAAGTGCCTGGCAGAGTTAGCTGCTTTCATCTCAGCCAGGTAAGGATGGGTCCATCACCTGGTCCAGACTTACAAGCCTTGGCATGGCTCCTGACGGCCTGTGCTATCCCATCAGCCTTTGGGGTGGAGGAACCGGCAACCCTGGGCTCTGCCACAGACTTGGGTGCTGTTAGGACTACACTGCCCTGGACATGGCCTCCAGGGAACCACCGGATTGTGCGGAAGAAGGTAGACTGTGGAACCTGACTGCTCGAATTTAAGTTTCAGCTCTGCTGTCTACCAGCTCAGTGACCGTGGGCAAATTCACAGACTTCAGCCTATTTCCCTGTAGGTAAAATGAGTCTGCAGTGATATCTTCCTTGTGAGCTGTTGGAGGATTAAGTTCGTATGTGTAAAATCCTTACAGCAGTGCTTGGCCTATTGAAGAAAGTCCCTGAATTTTAACTTTTCTTTCTCTCTTTCTCTCTTCCTTTCTCCCTTCCTTCTCTTTCTTTCTTTCTTTCTTTCTTTCTTTCTTTCTTTCTTTCTTTCTTTCCTTCCTTCCTTCTTTCTTTCTTTCTTTCTTCTTTTCTCTTTTCTTTTCCTTCCTTCTTCCCTTCCTTCCTTCCTTCTTTCCTTCCTTCCTTCCTTCCTTCCTTTCTTTTCCTGTATTTTTTAGGGAAGGATCTACAGGGCATTCAGGGTCTTGCTACTAGATCAGACTCGTAGTGATCCACCTGTTTACAGCCTCCCAAGAGCTGGGATTCCAGGCTTGCACCACTGCACCCAGTCACAATTGCCATCCCGGCATGTCCCAGGGGTGGGGCCAGCACAACAGCCCCGGGGATCGAACCCCTGGACCTTGTGCCCGCTTGCTAGCTATCATTGTTTTCCTTTGGGTTAAACTACTAAGCTCTTTTTCTTCCAGAAAGGAAGGTTGCGACTGCTTTTCCTTTTTTAACAGGGTGAGGTAGTAATTCACAAAATGGGACAAAAGCAAGCGAAGAGACCCTCACCTGAGGCTTCTTGGGGTCTCTGCGAGTAAGGCTGGCACCCCTGGTCCCCAGTGGAAACAATGGGGAGGTTCCAGGCTTCCGGCAGCCTGTATCTCCTCACTTGCCCTGGGGCACGCCACCTAGAAACCTTTCTGGTGAGGCACATGTGAAAAGACGCTGAAGCGATGCTCTGTGACAGAGCGACACTGCAGGATCAGGGATGCTGATTCCCACTGGCTGGCTGGTAAGCCTTTGACAGCCTGGAGCGCCGGTTCTCATCTGTGAACTCCCACCTTCCTCAGCCTCACCTGGCTGACCGTTAAGTGACATCCTCCCAGACCTGTGATCCCTGTGCATGCTGGGATAATGCGAGGTCGCAGGAGGGACAGACCAAAGGGTTGAAGTCAGAAGGCTGTATAGCAGAGATGCCCGGTAGGATTTGTTAGGCAGAAGGGAAGAAATCCTCCTACTTCCTGGTTCAGGATACCCGTGCTCGCAGCTGAAGAGCCTTCACCCTGCTGGAAGAACGTCTCTCCGGGGAGTCACACCTGTCTTCTCCCTCCAAGATGCCATGCAGCCATGGCAGGGGCACAGCACAGTCTCAGTTGAGTGTGCACTACCTGAAGTGTCCCCTGCCTCAAGACCCAGGAACCTGGGACAGTTTCCTTTCTTCTCACGCAGTTGTTTTCTGTCTGTCATTATCAGCTAGGCACTGTTCTGGTCAAGAGGAACAAGTGTCTCCCAGACTGGAAAGACTACCTTAAAAGCACACTATGTGTGGCTTTCGCCAGTCCCTAGTTCTCTCTGGATGAAGGCCCGTGCTCATTCATGAGTAGGGCTATGAGTAGAGGTGCTCAGGGGCTGGATGTCCCGTTTATCCTCAACCCAGCAAAAGTCCACCAAGAAACCTGCTTAGACAGAGATCTACCCATATATCCTGCCCCCCAAGATGGCTCCAACTGCCAAGTAGAGCTAGCTTCTTTGCCACTTCCAAGGTAATGACACAGAAGGCCTCGGCTGTCTTTCTAATCCTGTGAGATGTCTGGGAAAGGTTGGCAGGAAAGGACAGGAATCAGACCCGGACAGAACAGGTCTTGTGAGAGCACGGCAGAGCCTATGGGAATTAAACTTCATGCTGTGTGCCTTTGATCCGACCTCAATTTTTCATTCTCGGGCTCTCTCCCACCTTTCTCTGCCTCCTTGAGGAGCTGTGTGGCGAGGTTATCCTTCATAGCAGAGGCCATCTTCCCATCATCTGTTAGGAGGGTGACATATTTCTCCTTCCTCCTAAAGGTCAGGCCAATTACTGTGCACGTGGCAGTCCAGTGTGCTTGTCAGGAGTGGCAGCTGTGTCCTGATGGATGTCAGTGGCTGCAGTGGCTCCCGGGCAGGGACCTGCCCCTTCTAGGTAAGCGGCCAGGGTGCTCGGTGGCTTCAGGCTGAGGCTTCCTCGTGGGTCAGAGTGAGTTCCGAGGCCCCTGGTCGTGGCTGGCCTTCCCTACATCCAGCAGTGTGCTGTAACCCATCCTTCTGGTCCGTATTTCTGCTGCCTCAGAGTCGCTTAGGAATAGCCCTGCCTCCTCAGCAGTGGCTCTTGCAGGTCCACACCCTGGAGCTGCCCTCAGATTTTTCTAGTTAGAGGCATGGGGCTGGGGATCAACACTTCAGATGTCACAAGCAAAGGGTTTATCAGCCTCTTTCCTCCTTTTGCCACCAGAGTAGATTAGAGCAGGGGATGGGGTCTCCTGTAGGCTTTGCTGTTTTTAATTATGTCATACAATGAAAATCTTGAGGGCCAGTGAGATTGCTCAGTGGACTAAGCACCTGCCTTGTCAAGCTCAGGGACCAGGGTTTGATCCCCGTCCTACATGCCGTGTTAGCCCCGCCCCTGAGATGCACTGAGCAGGTGACTGAGTCTGGGCATGGTGGACACCTATAATCCCAGCACTTGGGAGGCTAAAGACACCTTTTTTTTTTTTTTTTTTTTTTTTTTTTCAGTAATGGAGATTGAACTCAGGACCCTGAACTCAGGACCCTGCACTTGCAAGGCAGGTGCTTAGTCTTCTGAGCTATCTTCCCAGCAAGGGAGGCTGAAAACAGGAGGATCACTACAAATCCAAACTGCATAGTGAGATCCTGTACCTAATACATAATAAAATACATAAATAAAATCTTGGTTCTCCCCACGTCACGGTAATCACAAAGTGTAAGGCGGGGAACGTTAGCAAACCTAGTATCCGAGAAAAAGTGATGGCACCCTCTTCCTACGATGTGAAGTCTTCTTCCTCATTTCTCTACTCTTCTAGCCTTTCTCTCTCTCTTTTTGAAATAGATTTAGTTTTATTTTAAAGAGTAAAAATAGCAGAAACAAAGGTAGAAAAACAGTAACAAGTAAGAGAACATATAATACAGAATGTCAAAACAAGAAAAACTTAACAATGATTGTATTACACATTTTTATCATCAAATCAGTTTAGAGTAATAGATATAGGTATGTAAGATTGATTAAACAATTAAACACTAACACTTTCAATAAACGTTAATTTTTTTAACTCTTCCAAATACATTTTGTATTTAAGTCATTCTTCTAAAAAAAAAAAAAAAAAAGAATTATAGGGGCTGAGGATGCAGAAAATGCAAGGACCTGAGTTTGATTCCTGGCACCGCCCAAAATTTAATTAATTATTTCTCCTTTTGAGTCCTTACACTAGGGAGACTATATGAGATTGGCATTTGTAGGTCTGGTGTATTTCACTTATGAGTATATGTTCAGGATACATCCATTTATATATGAAGTCTTCCAGTTTATCATTTCTTATAGCTGAGTAATATTCCATTTTATGAAAATCCCACATCTTTTTCAACCATTCTTCAGATGATGGCATTTTGTCTAACCTTTCTCTTTAAGGAAAAAACCCGCAGTCCTAGGATGGCACAGCTGGAAGGGACTTAGGAATTGCTTATGTGGCAGCTGGCCCTTGGGAGCTGCGTTCCTGGCCTGATCATCTGCTGCTGGGATGGCCTGGATCTGAGCGCAGAAGCAAAGGGCACAAAAGCTTGTGGCTCACTGGCTCATGACCACAGCTGCCTGGGCAACTAGGTGGCCCTTGCGCAAGATTATTAAGCAGAAAGTATTTTTCGGTGTTAGGGATTGAACTCAGGTGCTTTACACAGAGCTACCTCCTTGGCCTTTCTGTTTTGTTTTGTTTTGTTTTGTTGGAAACACGGTCTCACTAAGTTGCCCAGTGGGGACTCCCACGCATTCTCCCAAAGTGCTGGGATTGCAGGCCCGCGCCACGGTGCCTGGCCGGGATCAAACACAGGCACGAGCAATTTTGTTTCCCTACAGGAAGAAAAGTAGGGTCTCTGTGCTTAGTGACCTGGAGCGCACGGAGCCTCTGTTCAGCTTCCTGTCCTCCCTTAGCCCACACGGGTCCTCACCACCGTCTTTCTCCCGCGCTTCATTTGTGCCCCTTCCGTCTCTCACGACCTCAGCTTTCCTACCTAGAACATCGCCTCGTGAGGCCCACACATGTAAAACTTGTTCCTCAAAATCTGAACGAGCCCTCAAAGGCCAGAGATTAAGCTCTTAGTCCTTTGAAAAACTTTCGGGGCAGCTTGTACCTCTGCCATCTGTTGAAAGGTTGGGCCGAAAGGCTTTGCGGAAATCCAGTTGTACAAACCCCTGTAAACATTTATATCATCTGGCCCCCACGAAGTCTTTCTGGGCTTCCCGGCATAAAACTCCTCAGTATTAACTGTCATCGTCATGTGAGGGGAAATGAATTCCTGTGTGTCGTCGTATGTGCCCTCATTTTCCGACTTCCTGGCTGGCAGGTTGAGATGAGATAACAGGGACTGTAATGTCACAGAAGGCGCTGGCAGATAGCAGCCGAGAAGGACTTTTGATTTCATGTGTCCTCCCAGGAGCGTTGGTTCTTTCTGGAACTCATCTTCTCCAGCCGGGAGCTGAGGGTTCCCTGGAGCTGTTCTCAGCCTCTGCAGCTGGAGTTCAGCAAGGGCCTCCTCTCCCCTCCTTTCTCCCCAGCTCAGGTTGGCGAGCGCAGAAGTGGGCGCTTCTCACTGCTCAGGGGCACGGGCAATGCTATGGTCCCCAGGGTCAAGCTCAGAGGACTCGAGTGGAAAAGTACCAGGGGCCGAGCCCAGTGGGGGAAAGACAGCATGCCAGAGTTTCTTCCTCTCCTCATCCCCACCCCAGGAGGCCACAGAGGAGGCCCTCAGCAGCCCTTAGCAGGGGTCTCAGATGGACACCAGAGTGCAGCCCCAGAAAAGCTGCAAGACCCCCTCAGAGGTCGTTGCTCTTGGCTACATCCCAAGTCCAGGGAGCAGAGTCCTTGAGGCAAGGACTTTGTGACCACCCGAGGTCAGGCTGCAAAGGTCATACCGGTGATCACGTCCCTGTACACAGGCCTCCTTTAAACAAGCATGACTGTCTGCTGAAGGAAAGGAAGACGCAGTGAAGGTGGGAAACTCTCTCACCCCGCCTTTGCCTAAGAACAGGATGGAGATTTGCAAACGCCTCCCTCCTCCCTTCTCTCCCAGGAGGAACAGGAGTGACCACTTTAAGACCTTTGTGAAGGGGGCTGGGGACATAGCTCTGTGGCACAAGTGCCTGCCTGGCAAGCACAAGGTCCTGAGTTCAAACCCTGGTTCCCCCTCCATCGCCCCCCAAAAAGACTTT
The DNA here is from genome assembly GCA_004027025.1 of Myocastor coypus. Classification (NCBI taxonomy): domain Eukaryota; kingdom Metazoa; phylum Chordata; class Mammalia; order Rodentia; family Myocastoridae; genus Myocastor; species Myocastor coypus. Next base: position 37,211 of record PVJA010001501.1, on the reverse strand, counting down.
TATGAGCCTAGATACAGAACCGAGCAAGCCACATGAAGAGTGCTGCTCAGCTAGCCTGTTTCCAGTTAGTGTCCCTGCACGTCTTCAAGCTTCTGTCCCTTGCCCTGACATCCTCTGACATTTATTGTTCTTTGATGTAGACACTGTCTGTGCTGGATTCTGAGCCACCTCTTTGGTCACTCATGTGTCCCAGGCACAACGCACATTTGCCTTTTATTTTATGTTATTTAGTCTTTTTGAGACAGGACTCACTATGCAGTTCAGGCTGACCTTGAGCTCACTTTTTTGGCCCAGGTTGGTCTTGAACTCGTACCAACCCTCCTGCCTCAGCCTCCCAAGTGCTGGGATTACAGGTGTGTGCCACCACACCCGGCTCTAATCCACCTTTCAGTGCAGAACCAGGCTGAACTCCTGAGGCGCGTGGCGGGTAGAAGCAAAGCTCTGTGGTCCTTCCCCCGCTTCCCGCTCCCCTCCAATCTGGCTCAGCCTTCTCAGCAGGGCTTATTACTATTGCACAACCAATAGCCCAACACTCAGTGGATTCAGACAACAAACTCTTGTTGCCTCGGTTTCTGGAGGCCAGGAATGAAGAGGCAGTGAAGGTGAGCGCCTGTGGCTCTAGTTTTTCATCTGGTTGAAAAGCATCAGTCAGGACTGTGGCCTCATTTCTGCAGACGGGGGACCCCTCTCCTCACAAGGCACTGGCACTGTGTGGCCCCTTGCTAGCTGTGGGGTCCCCAACATGGCAAGTGGCTTCCCCAGAGCAGATAAGTAAAGAGGGCAGAACTTACGAGGGAAGCAGTCTGCCCAGGGTCCGCAATGCAGGGACAGCCGTGATTTCCCAGGTCTTCTGTCTGTCAGGAGCAAGTCGGGAGGCCCAGACCATTCAGAGGCTGGGACCTAATGGGGAGGTTGCTGAGTGCAGAGGTCCAGGTAGCATGGCGGCCTTTTCCCTGTGTAATGCTAGCGCCTACAAAACCTGCTTCTCCCTGAAGTGAGTGCTCTGGATCACCCATGCTGTACAGTTACTTGCTGGGTCGATTTTCTGGGGCTTCTCTCCTAAAGAATCTGGGCTCCTGAAGCAAAGACAGACCCTCTCATCTTCTCCTTCTCCTGTGCCCCGCACTGTAGCTACCCTGGGACTTGAAGTATCATAAACATTTGTGGATTGTGATTAACTTATTTTGACCTTTTCGAACCCAGCTTTCTGGTGCTCCGGCACTTCTGTGGGAAACTTTCTGTCACTCTTCCTGTGAGAAACAACCCTTGCCTGGGTGGGTGATTCTCACTGGGTGAGGTGAGCTGGGTCCCACTTACACGACAGTGTCTTCTGTGCAGTTTGACTGTGGAGAGGACCAAGAGCGATGTGGCTCCCTTTAAGGACAGAGAAAAGGGAACTAGTGTTTCATAGTGACAGCATGTTTTTTTTTTTTTTTTTTTTTTTTTTTTTTGTGGGACCAGGGTTCGAACTCATGACCTTGCACTTGCCCAGCAGGCACTTGTGCCTCGGAGCTATCTCCCCAGCCCCGTGACAGCATGTTTAATCCCAGCTTAAATGTGACACAGGGTGGAGGTTAGCACTTTACGACATCTGAGCACACAGAGCCCACGGTTGGCAAAAGGCGACGCCAGCGGTTGAAGGCAGATCTCAGAGGCCCCCGCGCCCCAACCGTGCCTGTGCTTCCAGGCGTGACTGACTGATCTGCCCTTGGTGCCGATGCCCTGCGTCACTTCCGGCCCTGCTGCTGTTTGTGGCTTCTGTGGCCCATAGCAGGACCCCAAAATGTCTAAGGAATACCTGGCGCATGGCTGCTCCCCTAACGCGTGGGACAGAGGGGTGACCGTGAGGCTTGCACCCTTCTTCCCAGAGCCCAGGGACAATACTGAAGAGATCCAGACACTGCCCCTGACTGATCAGGGTGTAAAGGAAAGGCCTGAGATGGGGAGATGCTGGGGCAGATGGGAAATCTTGTCAGAGCTCACATAGTCCCTGGAGGAGAAGGTGGAGAAGAGAGGGTGAAATGCCTGCGGGACTCTGCTGAGCAGATTTGTCCATCCTCCTCTATTTCTTTTCTTTTCTTTTCTCTTTTCTTTTCTTGTCTTGTCTTGTCTTTTCCTTTCCTCTCTCTCTCTCTCTCTCTCTCTCTCTCTCTCTCTCTCTCTCTCTCTCTCTGTCTCTGTCTCTTTCTTTCTTTCTTGGTCCTGAGAATTGAACTCAGGACCTTGCACTTGCTAGGCAGGCACTTGAGCCACTGAGCTATCTCCCTAGCCCTGTCTGCCCTCTTCTGAGGGGTCCCGTCTCCATTCCCAGTAGGACTCTCCATGGAGAGCAGATTGCAGAAAGAGACTGACAAGAAGCTGTCCTCCACCCTGATAAGTGATGCACTTTGCCTAAACTGTTGGCACACATGATATGGACCAATGCAACAGTTTCCTCTGAGGAGTCTGGCATTTTTGACAGGTGCTAGGCAGCAGGTCCCTATATCACCAGACCCCAGGGCAGTAAGCCAGTCCTCTGCCACTCCATGGGGCAAGAATTCTTGGCAACTTCTTCTGGGTTTCCCTGTGCTGATCTTGTTTGTATCCTTGCGCTGTAGTGAACCTTCTTCCTGAGGGCAAAGCTAGACACTGTGAGGCCTTCCTTCCAGGAAGTCTCTGAGCTGAGGGAATGACCTGGAATGACCTGGGGACATTAGAGAAGGAGTGGAGGGTGCGTGGGGCCAACGTGCCTCCGCTAGCTGTCTGTGAACCCTCTGAGCTTTCCCTCTGCTCACCCATCTCCTCCGGAATCTCCTCTCCCGCCCAGGGCCCTACTTTTCTCCTTTCCCCCACCGAGTAGCCTCCCTAGGCAAACTAAATGAATTGTGACATAAGAGGATGAGACCAGGCTTATTAATGTAAAGAACTCATGAATTCACTGGTTAATGAGTAAAATGATACTGTAGCACCTGTGGCCAGGCCACCTAAGTTCTCTTTATAGCACTCGATGTGGCACCCTTTATCTCTGAGGATGCAGGTTAGTGTACAAGACACAACTTCCATCTTTACCTAGCAAGTGGCACACAGCAGAAAGAATCACTTGGCAGAGATGCAGAAGTCAGGGTGACCAATGTGACTGTCTGATGTCCCCAGGCTGTGGGTCTCATATGCAGAGGTCCCCTGCAATGTCCCCTGCACTGAGGACTCTTGAGGTATGGGGACTATAACAGGGGTGGAGTTTCTTACTGAGGTCTTAGAGGGGACAGAGGTGGGCACAGGGCCCAGAGCCTGTGGGCCGTGGGACTTGGGGTTGTGGCACACACCGCCCGAGGCCCGGGATCCTGAGGGTCTGTTGCGGTGCAGACTATGTGCAGGAGACCCCACCGCGCCCTGCCCTCCTGAAGCAGGCCAGGCCAGTCTGAGGTTCTGGCACTGCAGTTTACTTCCCTTTATTTCAATTTCTGGGTGCTGAGAGCCATCGCGTCGTCACCGTCAGGGCTCCTGCCTCCTTGATGCCCTTGTTTCTTTCCCTCCTTCCTTTAGTTTTCTTTAAAAAGAGGTCCAGTCTGCGAAGGAAACCAAGAGTCCATATTCCCTTGTCTGCGTACTGCCGCTCAAATGAGCTGATGCAGTGGGTGGGCCTGTGGTTTGCATTTGAGTTTTACCTAGAACTGTTGGAAGTAGATCAGCAGGAGCAATGGACTGCTGCTCCACCCCACAGCGGGTAGGGAGCACCATGCCAGGCACGGAGCTGGGGAGAGGCCGGCTGGCGCTGGCACTGCCACAGGGCTGCACAGGCAGCCCTGCCCAATCAACCATGTCATTGTTGGTGCTCGCCATAACAGCACGTGATGTGACCATCTTTCAGGGGGTTACACTCTAGCATCTGCTGTACAGTCTTCCTTTTCTGATAGAAAGTGACTTCCCCAGCTCAATTTCACCTCTCCAGTCCTTTTTCCTGTGCCTCCTCTGGGTCTGGCACCGTTCTCAACTCTTTATCTGCGTTACTTAAGTCTCACCCTGACCTCTTCTCTAGTAGGAACGCCAGTTACCCCCACGGGATGGTTAATTTCATGCGCCAGCTTGCCTGGGCAACGGCTGAATAGACAGGCTGGCTGGGGATGTCTGGGAGGGTATTTTGGGGGTAAGATGAACATTTGAATTGGTGAACTGAGGTAAACAGAGGCCTCGCTGGCGAAGGCCAGGTGGAAGCTTAGCGAGGAAGAACTTTCCATCTTTGTCTCTTCGCAGCTGGCTCTCCGGGTTCCTGTCTCTGGGCTCACACTTCCACGGGGCTCACATGGGCTCCTCTGGCCCTCAGACAAGAATGGCAATGTGCTCTCCTGAGCTTTGAGCTTGCTGACTGCAGATCCTGGGACTTCCCAGATTCTGTACCTGGCTGGCCATTCCTGTGCTAAGCTCTGTCTCAGTCTCTCTGTCTCTGTCCCTGTCCCTGTCCCTGTCTGCTTGTCTGTCTGTCCATTCATTCCTCCCCCCTCCCTCCCTCCCCCCTCCCTCCCATACACTTTGGAGTGAGTCCTGACCTTCCTAATATAAATACGGGAGCATCTAGGTCGCTTTTCCTTTCTTTTCATTTCCCATTGCACCTGTGCAAACCTTGCTCCAACACACTCTATTTTCTCTATGATACGAATGTAAAATATGTTCAGAAAAAATATATATACTTAGAAGAAAAGTATGAAGGAGCAGAAAAAATTTAGAAACACATAAAACCTATGTTTTTCTTTGAATAAAACTAGTAAGGGAACAACTCTGCGGGAGCTGAGCTGAGCTCCTTTCCCTGCCGCTGTCAGGTCTGCGGCTCATCCTTCCGAGCGCCGTGTGTGGCTGGACTCCTGGGTTTAGTTTGTATTCTCTGGTTGTGATTGGAAAAAAAGGTTGACTGTAAAATTTCTCACTGACCTCAGAATGATCACATCTAACAAACAGAGCCAGGCGCAGAGCTCTGTACGCACTGGTAACTCGGACAGCTGGTCCGGAGGTTGGCAGTTAGTTAGCAGTTAGCGATGGTGATGCACCTGGTCCTGAACTCTGGCCCAGCAAGGTCTCCCCCCGCCCTCCAGGGACTGGGCCCAAGGTGGCTGCCATGAGAGCCCACACAGAGCAAGAGGGCAGAGTGCCGTTGTGCCAGCTGAACCTACGTGACAGGCTGGATGAAGATGAACAAGAGGATCTACGTAGTTGTAGAAATTGTGGCACACCGTGTGGAAGCCATGATGATAATATGGAATATTTAAGAGGTAAGCTATAATATCCAAAAATGAAGAACCAAATTCATCCCCCGGCCCTGCCAAGCCCGCTGTGTACATTAACACAGCTCCCCTCTTCCATCGCCTCCATTAGCATAATTTTACTGCTCCAGAGGGTTCGTGTTGGGGAAGACAGAAATTGCAAAAATCCTTTTTGTTCACGTGACGATGTTATGTGTCAGCGCGGCTAGCTTATGGCACCCAGTCGTTGGGTCAGCAGGAGCCTACGTTGCTGTAAAGGTCTGTTTTAGATGTGCGGAACATTCGCCCCTATCACTGGTGGGCGCGGTGGAATGACAGCGATTTGGAGCAATGAGTGTCGCAATCCTTACCTCGTCGTATTCAGGGGCTGAACCTGCTCTTTTGCGTCTTCGGTTTCCTTCCTTGGGAGAAATTTCTCCAAGTGACAGCAGATTGAGCTGTTGGACCGAGGCTCGCCATATGAGGAGGAAAAAGGGCCTAGGGTCCCATTTCTCTCTTCGTTATTGTGCTTTCATTTAGAAATTTGCAGCCATTTGGAGATTTTGCTTATTAAGGAAGCCTTTCGCCTCTGCCTACAGAAAATTGCAGGCTTAGTTACTTTATCATTCTGCTGTGCCACCTTCCCCCAGCCCTGCCCCCGCCCCCCACAACTCATCAGAAGTCATGGGGATCTTGCTTTATGTGTCACTGTGTCCCTAAGAATTGCCACAGCTCTAAGGAAACCCTGACCAAGCCAACTCTGAGGAACAACAAAAAGAATGCATGGAAGACTCCTGGGCATTTGCCAAATGATTTTGAGTAGAGAATTCAGAATTACAAATTTTGAAGAAGCTTTCCTTGTTGGTCTGGTGTCTGTTCCTTTCTATACCTTTGCATTACTTAGGAAGACAGAATATGGAAACAGGAGAGACCCTAAATCAACGAATGCCTTTGTGCTAGTCGGCATCCAGAATCTTTTCCCAAAGTCTGTGTGTCAGAGGCCTGGCCCTGACTCCTGGTGCTATTGGCAAGTGGGGTCCTGTGGGAGGAAGAGAGGTCGGAGCAGTGCTCTGGAAGGGGGCGTTAGGATCTGGCCCCTTCTTGTCTGTTTCTCTCCCTGCTTCTTGGCTACCATGAGGTGAATAGGTCTCCACTCATGTGAACCTGCTGGATTGTCCAGTGCTGCCACAGGCCCAAAGCCCAGCTCCAGGCGGCTGCACTGAGACCTTGGAACCTGTGAGCCCTAGTGAACATTCCCGCTGTTCAAGGTATCTCAGCTATCTGTCCCAATAACAAAAAGATGACTGATAGAAGTGTATCAAGCTTCCTGTAAAAGAAAAGTGAAGTCCCAGGGGTGTAATAGGGAGCATTTTTCTGTCACACAAGAACTCTCTGAATAGGTAATAGCTGGTGTTTGTTCAGAGGTCCGGGAATGCAGGGCTGAGGTTCCGGCGACCTGGGTTTCTTTCAGGGCCATATGGCTGCTGCAGCTCAAACTGCATTTTCACGTGCTTTGTAAGTAGGAAACACACAGCACTTCTGGAAACAGGCATTCCTACATGACAGCGAGGCCGGGCCACAAGAACACAGCTTTCTTGACATCATGGGCAGCCCATTGGGAGAACGGGAATGAGAAGGCATGTGGCGCCTCCAGTCTTGAACCTTCCACCAGAGCCCTTACCCTTGAGTTTGGGACCTTCTCTGATTGTCTTCTGTTTTCAGTGCGTTTTCCCCCCTGCCAGATCACTTGAGTTAGTACGTGGTAGTTCGGTTTTAGACCCTGTGAACTTTCTCTAATCAATTGGCAAACCTCCCACCCAATGAGAAAAGCAAATAAATATGTAGGGGTAGAGGTGAGCAGCCAGGCATTGGGCAACAACAAGTTTCGGGAGAGGACAGTGTCTGAGTGTGTATAGACTCTGAACTAGATTGGCCTAAGCTACCTTCTTTTGTGCTCCCAAACAGGTGAAAGCCAGACCTGCTGCGGAGCTGGCGCCGAAGCATGTAGCTCTGGGGACACGGGAGTAACAGGAGCCCCCAGGAATCCATCAGAGGAGAAATTGGGCTCCTCTGAGAATCAGCTGAACTTAGAGCCCTCAGAGCAAACCGTTCAGTCTTCCAGGGCGTCGCTGTGGGGCCCATTAGAGTGTAATGGAGAAAGAACTCCCGGCACACGCTGGGGGCTGCGAGGGGGCCGGAGAGTGTTTCATCTGAGCGCGGAGCAGCTGACTTGTCATCAGAAAGGCTTTGCAGGGTGTGCAGGGTGGGCTGAACAGGCCAGTCATTTTCTCAAGCCAGAAGGTACTCTGAGGTATGCTGTACCCCTCCAGCCACAGCTCCATAACTCAATGGTCCCCAGCACCGGTGCCTCCTGCACCCTGATGGTCAGAATTGTCCATCACCATAGCAACCCGGAGACCGGCTTCAGATGAGCTCTCTTTGATCCTCAAAGATGCAGGTGTGCGGGATTTTTCTTTCTTTCTTCTTCCCCATGAGGCAGGGCCGAGCAGTGTGGGGAGAAGGATAAAAAGATAAGGCTGAAATTAGCTGTTGGAGTTGCCACTCCACCAAGAAAGGGCCCGTGCCTGGAAGCAGAGGGGGAGCAGATGGTGTGCGACTTATGCTATCAGCCTGCAGGAGCACCGGCCCTCGAGAGGGGCCTCAGGTCCTCAGGCAAGCCAAGAGGGCTTTGCAGCAGAGGAACGGAAGCGGGAGAAGTGGGATTGCTCTCTTAGGCAGAATCTTGATACATAAAGAAGAAAATAAGGAGAATGCTTTTCCGTTATTGCTCTCTCTCTGCTTCAGAAGTACTCTGGTTTATGTGGAAAGATTCAGCAATTCAATAAATTCAGCGAATTTTATGGCGTGTCTTCTTTTTATTTTTATTTTATTGTATGTATCCTACCTCTTTCAACAGGAATCACAGGCAGCTTACAATCAAGGACATAAAAGACAAAGATGACAACACTGAAAACCAGCACCGAGGAAAGGGAAAACAAAAGGCTCCAACTGCAAGAGTTAGCACAGTGGGAGCGGAGGATTAAAATTTAACTTTGAAGATCCTGAATCCTGAGACAGGAAAAGTTTACATTCTCACCAGTTTATTCCCAAAGGCATTTCTCTTCAGGAATTTGGGCTTAATTCACCTTGAGAGACATATCGTTCCTCTTCCTCTTTGTTTCTGGCCCTTGTTAAGTGCTATTTACCGAGGTTTACTTACTGGTATTTACTGAATGTTCTAGATACTATCCTAAGCACCCTTAATATACTGTCTTATTTAATCCTTCAAATAATCCTATGAAGATACATGCTGTTATTGGGATTGAACTCATGACCTTGTGCTTGCCAGGCAGGTGCGTATGCCACTGAGCTATATCCCCAGCCTTATCCTTCTTGTGTAAATGAGAATATCCACATAGGTGGAGACTTCCAGGTCTTCTACATGAAGGACTTGTTTTCTGGATGGTTGTTTCTTCTAAGATGTCACATTTACCTGCTGGATCTAACACTAAGGGTGACCTTCAGGACCAAGACTAAGCATGTCAATGATCTTTTCATCTATCCACGTGGCCTGGGAGAGCTTTCATAGGTGGAATAACGGGAGACTTTGCCCCAGTGGAAAGTACCTTGACCTTGGCTGGATTGCCATGGCAACCACCAACCTCTTTAGCTATTTCCTTATGTCATGGACTAGATTTTTGGTCTTCACCAAGCTTGACCTTGCAGATGCCTAATACCGTACCTCTCCAGAGGGATGAGGAAAGGAGGGTGCTCCTTCGCAATGGTGGGCTTGTGGAGACTTCTAGTATCCAGTGGACAGATCATGTGTGGGCTTCTGGTCATCCCAATTGCTGTTTGCATGGATTAACAAGTTACTCTTGCTCTGAGTTGATATCCTGTGACCTAACTTTAAATAGTGTCACCCAGGGCCAGCATAAAGCTCTGCAGTTTTGAAGTCCAGTGATGAGATTTGGGGCTAAGAATTGTCTAGCCAAGGGATCTACATGATGTCAAAGCTTTTGAAAGCCACAGAAGGAGCCAAGATGTGCAAATAATTCATAGAGTCCGTCTCTACCCTTGTGCTCCGGCTTCCTAGGGTCAAGGCTCTCCCACAAAAGGGATTCTTAAGGCCTCATGCCAGTGAAACTTAGGCTGGTACACAGGTATGATGATTGGCACTTCGGTGTCTCCCAAGGGCCCATATGCCAAAGACGTGGGCCAAGATAAACTCCTGCTGCACTGCCTATCTCCGGTGTTCGCCACAGTAAGGGAAGCTAACAAGAGTCAGCCCAAGCACTGGGCCTAAGTGCCTCAGCGGTGGATGTATAACCTGGACTGCTAGGGCTCGCGGGTAGCAAGAGCGCTGACATCTGGATTCCTTTCAGCTGGCAAGTCTAGATGTTGAAAAGCACCTTCAAGCTATCATACAATCAGTTTTTTTTTTTTTTTCTCTTCTTTCTGGCTTTATAACTGACTTCAAGGTTTTAGTTTACTTCCTCATTTTAATGTATTCTGTACAATTCTTTTTTGCTTTCTTCTTAAGGCCTTTTCCTCTCTAGTTGTATCCTTCACGGTGGCTGCACTTTCTGGTAGCTCTGCTCTTGGTCCTGTAGGTTTCTTAAGGATTTTTTGTTTTGGTTTGTTTTTGTGCAGGGTCTCACTGTGCAGCTCAGACTTGTGGTGATTCTCCTGGTTTCTGCCTGCCTAGAGCTGGGATTACAGGTGTGCACTAGCATGCCTGGACTCCATCGCCTGCTCAGCGCGTCTGGCTGTGGGGCTGGTGTGGCATTTGGTGCCAGAGGTCCTGTAAGTTTCAAAACCTGATGCCTACAATGTCAGCAGGGCACTTTGTGTGTGTGTATGTGTGTGTGTGTGTGTGTGTGTGTGTCTGTCTGTGTGTAGGAGGGAGTGGATCTCGGTACTTAGAGTTACAACAAGGTCCTTCTTCAAACTCTAAAAATAAAGGGAATTGGTTTTGAATTCGATTAAGTCTTGAAATTAATACATAATGGAATAGTATAAACACATGTAAAAAATCCATTATATCTCAGGTCCTCAAGAGTCAATAGCAATATAATTAAAAATATTAGTGTAGCTAAATAAAGAAGGTTCATCAATTTCAGGGAGCACGGAAAAAGAGAATTTTCAGAGGAGAATGCTTGCAGAGACAGTAGAAGCAGCATTCTTGGGAAAGGAGATTCAGCTGATGAATTTCTAATTGTCTTGGCCCATTGCTAAAGTTGTCTCAGCTGTGGGAGAGGAAACCCGGGGTTGCTTCCAGTCAGGGGCAGCTGCATCCCCTTCGGAGTAAGAACTAAACAGTCGCAGCAGCTGTGAGCTGCGTGGCCCCGCCTCGTGGCGACTCGGCCTTCCACGACCTGATTGAGCCAGTAAATTCTACCTTCGTCCGGTGCTTCAGTTTCTCCGAAGTGTCCTGCCTTGCCTCACTGGTCCACTGGAGTGACGGATGCTACGCCATCCCAGAAATTCCTCTGACATGAGGACTTTGCTGACCTCCCACTCTAGATATAACCCTGGGTGCTCCGGTGTAGATGGCAGAGGAACAGGTCTCTTTCCAAGGCGAAAAATCTGCCCACAAGTATTTTTGCTTTAGCCAAGATACCAGTCCAGTTGACCATTGTAGCTTATTTGAAATACCTGCCCAGGACTGTTTTATGGCTGCTGGGCATGGAATGTTTGAGAACACAAACACCAGGTACCACTGAAGGGCTGGAATGGCCTGAGCAACTGCTCCTACTTTCTTTCTCTCTCACTTTTGCATAGTTAAAGTCTTCTCCCTAGGTCTTTTGAAGAATTGGCCAGGCTGCCTCTCTTTCTCTGCCAGATGTCAGGACTTCATGCTAAGTCAGAGCTTAACCATCTCTTGCATTATCCACTTTCCTGGTTGACAGAGCAGCACCCCTGTAACTGCGGTAACTAAAGATCATGACCCTGTATTCTGTCCCTCTTGCGTTTCCCTCTCCCACTCTCTACTCCTGTCATGACTTGCATGGACATGTTAGAAATTTGTCACACTCCTCCTTATTGCTTAATCAGTATTGTTTCTCAAGTGCTTCTTATGAGCCAGGCATGGAACTAAGAGGTTGAAATAAATGAGCTTCTTTGAGACTCCGACTGTGTAGAATAGAAGGTGATTACTGGCTCTTTCCTTGTGGGGGGCAGGGGGAACCCAACCAGTTTGGAAAAGCTAGCTTGCCCCCACATCCCCTAAGTAATGAGTGGCAGGATGGGGATTGGATCCCAGGTCTCTGACTCTGGAGCCCATATTCCTCCGGAGTTGCCCTAAGACCCTGTCACCTTACGTCATTCATCACACAGCTGCGAGGACAAGTTTCATTGCAACGGAACGCAGAAGGGATTCTCATACTCCATTACCCATCGTGCGTGCACACTAAGAAGGCAAGTAAAGAAAAAAGAATCAACATTATACTCAGTTTTAATTATCAGTATTAGATTGTATTTATGTTGCCTTTTAACGATGAATGGGTAGCCACTGCACAGAATACATTTCTCAGGTCTCAACATAAAAAGAAAAACCTCGTTAAATATTTTATTAAAAATCATCTTGTGTTGCTGCCAAAGCAACAGAAAATAATTAAATTCCTTTCCATTTTGCGCTATAATTTACATAAGCAGTCATGCTCTTCTGAGCTGTAAATGTCAAGTGTCCCAGTTTGGGCTCCCTGTGGCAGCCTGTGGCAGCATAATCAGGACTCAGCTTGGGAGCCAAGGTTGGGGTGAATGGCGCTTCCGTCTCCACACAGGGGTCTGTGACTGAGTCTTAAAACTGACCACATAGACATGGGCCAACCAGGGAAAGAGCCCCTGAGATCCCCGAGCAAGTGCCAGGCCTGGGCCAGCCTGGCAAGCCTCGATCGTCCATCACCACTGCCACCCAATGGTGGCTGCTCAGACGCATCTCTGCCACTGGCACCCGATGCGCCATGATTCTGGGCAGGACTAATGGCCACATCTACTCCTGTTCCTCACTCCCAGCTGTGGCTACGCTGCGTCCTATCCTACTTTCTATCGGTACCTTGGCTTTTCCGTGGGTATAAACTTTCTCTCCTTCAGGAAGAAGTGGTTTTGTGAAGCTTTTGCACTCACTGCTGGGACGGCTAACAGCTCACAGCCATCAGCATTTTTCTATAGCGTAAGATACCGCTGAGCATTGGTGACAATACCATCCATTCTCTGCATCCTGATGAGTGTGGGAGGCAGGCAGGGGGAGCCAGAGGGAGAAGAATGAGGGAGTAGCCCTGTAGGCAGCGGTCCCAGGGGACCAACAGGCGCCTTCCCTGTTTCCTCCTGTGGTGCTTTTGCTGGAGCCAAAGGTCTGTGTACAGGCTTTACAGAGTGGCCCTGGGTCAGCCACACAAGCTGGCAAAGACGGCCTTCCTCATCTACATTAAAGTTGGTCACAGTAGTCAGCACCTTATGGTGTGTAGTGGGAACTGGATTTTTTTTTTTTTTTTTTTTTGGGGACTTTCCCTCACCCGCCTGTCGGTCTGGCTGCTGTGGTCACAGGTCACCGTTGATACAGGATGTAATAGCAGAAGGCTTGCAGGGGGTTAACTACTGTTATCTGCTGGGAGGCCCAGGCGGCGTCCTGGAGGTGCTGAAATCACACAGAAGAAAATTCTGTAGCTTAGAAAGAAGACAACACGACCACTCCGCACCCGCTGCTTCCTATTAGGAAGGAAATGATTGGGGCGCCCGGGAGCCGTGGGGGAGCTCCAGTGCCAGAGACCGTGAGCTGTGAGGGTTCAGCAGAAAAGGAAACAGTTTCACCACCTCAGCCTCAGGAGGGATCAAGGGAAAGGAAACTAAAGAAAACCTTAAAACCAGGAGGAAAGTTACAGGGGGCCATTCATTAAAGAGGAGAATCTGTCCTTCCTGCATGGGACTTGGGATGCAACTCCAGTGAGGGGGTCTCAGGAGCTCCTGGTGCTCTGGGCTAAGGGCTCCACACCTGCCCTGCAGCTCCAGATAGGTGCAGGGACTGAGGAGGAATTCAGACGGAGGACAACCTCTGACACCTCTCAACGGGAGCCCACAGAACCCCCCCCCAGCCTGCCCAGAGCTGCCTGCCTCTTAGCTCAGATCTTTCACTGCAGCTGGAACTCTTGAGCTCATGGATCACAGAGCAATCCGCAAGCGACCTCCCCACACACACAGAAAAGGAATTCTACTATCCGCTGAGGAAGGCAAGTTAGAAGGGTACCAGAGTGGGCACAGTGCCCTAGACTGCCTGTCTTTTCTGCATGCTAAGAAAAAACCTAAGACCAGTGTTTGTGTTGTAAGATTTCCTAAGTCCTTTTCCAGAGTCTCTGGGGTACTTGGACACTATAAGCCGCCATGCTGGGGAGAAGACTTTTGGTAACTGAGAAGTTTCTGCTTTCTGTTCTTTCTCTTGAAGGGTGCTGGGACAGACTCACCATAGCAAGACCAGGGCATGCCACAGCCTAGGTGATTCCTGTTCGGACATGGGAAGATTCACTTGATTTACTTTGTCTTCCCGAGAGAGCAATCCACAGAGCTTTCTTAGCTTATAGACAAGTTACAATGTGTTTCAGTGACTTACACTGTATTAAAGTATGCACGCAATGTTTAAACACATCCGTATGTCCTAGGGCCACACGGCATAAAGCTGAGACGTCTAATAAGATACAATTAAGGCAATAGAAAAAGAGTGGATATTATAAAACAGATAAAGGACTATTTGAATAATCTGAATTCATGTAAACAAATAAATCAATTTACACCCTTGGGTGATAATAAAATTAAACAACCAGCCACAGGAATGGAGAGTCTCTGCGATTGCTTGGAACTGAAGCTTGCTCTTTAATAAATAAATGTTATTAGTGATGCTTACATTGTAAGTAAAGAGCGCCACGTAACATGAATACAATGCAGGCAACCTCGGTACCGATTTCCGAAAGACAGTTCTTAAACTTTGCATGGTATGTAGAGGTCAGTGGCAAAGAAGATAGCCACCACTGGCGTGATGCTACTGTCACCCTCCGGCAGTGGCCCAAGGTTAGGGGGGATCTTAGTGGCAACACGAGCCATTTCTAACTTTTCTATCCATCTGTTCCCGGACTCTGAATTTATCAGAATCCTATTTGTGGATTTATTCATTCCACCTATATTTATTAGCATCTGGCTCTGCTCTAGGCATGGCAGAGCGCAGGTACATAAAGCGTGTGTGCGCGCGCTCACGTATGCATGCGTGCGCACGTACGTGCATGCGTGCGCATGCGAGAGGAACACTACCCGGGAGCTGCAGCACCAGTTCAGAAAAGGTCTGCAGGGGCTGGCATAAATAACTGAGCCCCTAGCTGGACAAGGTACATTCGGACAGTGACTCTTGCTATGGATTCAGCCATGGCTAGAGGTGGTGACGGGCTAGCTGTCCAATAAAGAGGTCAGGGAAGGCCTCTCTGGGCCTGAGTGGCCTTTGAGCAGAGATCCAAATGTGGACATATGGAAATTTGGAGAGAGACATTATTGCTAGCAGGGATGGCAGATACAAAGGTCTGGAGAAAGCCTCACGCTTAAGAAACAGACACCCAGCTAGGGTTGCAGGGGTGAGGGGTCTGGGAAGGAGGCGGAGCTAGAATGAGGAGTGGACAGATACGGACCTCAGTGTGCAGTGGGGGTGGGAGGGCTGTAACCCTGCCCATCTTGACAGTTTAGGAAACACACTTCCGGCAGCCCCTGGTGACCTCTCTAACTGGAGAAAGGAGTGTGGAAACAGGACGAGATGGCCCAGGCCATGAGACAGGCTGCCATCCAGGGCCCTTGACGTGTGTGTGCCCACAAGGGCAGGCGCCGGACCCAGGCTGGCCAGGGACATGGCTCAGAGGTGCCAGGAAGAGATTCAAGCCAGCATGGACGTCCCCTCAAAGGGAGGACTTGAAAGCACTGTGGAGGGGACAGCGGCTGAGTTTCCTCTGGTGCCAGGAGGAGCCACGCCCAGGGAGTAAGACTAACATCTGACACCCAGATGCCAAGAGTTCCTCATGCCCGGCACCTCACAATCCCAGCCTCAGCCGTTAAGTACCCCAAACTCACAGGTAATGAGGACTTATGCCCAGAGGTGGAGCGAAGCCGAGGCGTGGAGACAGAGCGGGGGCTTCCTGAGTGAGTTCAAGCAGCCGCATTCGCTGCGTTTCCAGCCTCCTTGCAGCTCTTGTCTTGTTCTGTGAGGTGCGCCGCCATCCTCGTAGCGATGCTTAGTCTGTCCAAACTGCTATAGCAGAACCCCGGGGCCTGTGTGGACTACACGCAGCAGAGTTGCCGTTTGCCCGGTTCTGGAGGCTGGGAAGTCCCAGCAAGGCACCTGCCGATGCCGGGCCCCTGACGGCTGGTGCGGGGCCCCTGAGGGCTGGTGCTCTGGCTCAGACGAGGCTATCTTCTCATGAAGTCCTCACAGCTGTCCTCGAGGTCCCTTCTGTAAGTGTCCTAATCCCATCCGGGAGGGCTCCATCCATCCTCAAGCCCTAAGCACCCTGCAGAAACGCCACCTCCAAATGCCTTGCAACTGGGGGGTGCAAAGGGTCAGTCATCTTCAGCCAGGGTTGGCCTGAGTAGATTTCCGGCATGTGCAACCCAGAATTCCATCTCCTCACTGTTGCAACACATGGTCATGTGTTTCTAAATGAGAATACCGTCGAATCTCTTCTGTTCATGTCTCAGAACCAAAAGCACACTGTCCTCCCTTTCGCAGACAACGGTACTGACATTATTAACCACAGTTAACATGTGTGGGGCTCTCGTTACCTCCCAGGTATCACTCACAGCCTTTTCCCTGCACTGAATTATCCAATCCTTCCGAACGCCCTATGAGGTATGAGCTTTAGGGAAAACAGAGGCATGAAGCTTATTATGGGTTGAGCTGTGTCCTCCCCACACAATATGCCGAAGTCTTAACTTCGCTTCCAGTACCTTAGACTGTGACTGCTTTTGGAAGTGGAGTTCTGGCTGAGGTAACTCAGGGGAGGTCACGCTTGAGTAGAAAGGGCAAGGGTGACCTCTGTCCTCACAGCAGGAGAGGCCACGGGGAGGTGGGAGCAGAGACTGGGGCGGTGCCTCTGTGAGCCGAGGAGCACCAGCTGCCCTCAGAAGCCGGGACAGAAGCTTGGAGCAGATTCTTGCTGGGAGCCACCGGAAGGTGCCTCGATTTCATACTTCAGCCTCCAGACCTGTGAGAGAATGAATGCCCTGGGAGGTTTGCTAGGGCAGCTATGGGGCACAGATGCAGAGATGTGAAGCCGTCGGCCTGAGGCCACGGCAAGGCGCGTCCCAGTGGCCTTTTCTGCTTCTCTCTGCATTTTCTCTTTTCAGGACAAAGCAAGAGAACTGCAGTGGTTAATGCAAGTGTGGGAAATCTGGCTCGGGCCCCAGTGTGGGGCCCGCCCGGGAAGGACGTCTGCCACTCGGGCGCAGACAGATGGTCACCCAGCATCTGCCGAGCACCTGCCGGGATGCTGCGCTGCATGCGGACGTGGAGAGGACAGCGCTGGACTTGCGGTCCTGACTGCGCCTCCCACTGACGGGTGACCTTGGCCAAGAGGCCTAGCTTCCTGTGCCTTGGTTTCCTCAGAGATAGGCGAGGACAAGTCCTGGCCCACAAAGTCATGGTGGCAAATGGGGCGGTGAAAGTGACCATCCCTGGGACGCAGCAGGACCTAAAGACAAGAGGACAGGCAGAGGCTCCCGGTTCCGTAGCTCCCATCGGGGGAGCCCCGGGATGGAAGCCAGAGGCTTTCTCTCCTTCCTCTCTCTCCCTGTACCAGCCAGGTGTCCCCCATTCAACTGTGGTGTTCCCAGTTCAGCTTTCGTGTGTGCGGCCCTTCCTAAGCTTCCAAGTGGGAAGCTCTATATGAAAAATTAATCATGTATTTTCCTGCTCCCTTTTTTTTTTTTTTTTTTTTCAAGTGGAGAAATTATTTAGGGCTTTGGGGACCAGGGGTCGGCTATTTGCTATGCAGCAGCTCATCCGCCATCACCCCTGCCATGTTGAGCAAATGATTCTTCTATTCTGTTCCTGGCAGGTCGTCTCCGAGCTACATGTGTTCCTGCCGCTGACGGGTGCTCTGGGGAATGCAGCGTGGTGGCGACGGCTGTTTCTGATTACTGCCAGGTCGGAAGGCAAGAGAAAGAGCCTCTGCCGAGCTGTTGGGCCCCTATGGAAACACGGCCACTCGGGGCTGGGCCTGTAGGGCTTGGGCGCCCGAGGGATCACGAGGTGGGAGGACTCACCTCCCCCCCCCCAACAACTAGCTAAGTTACCGCTGAAGTCCGTACTTCCTGAGTACACCGCTAAGCCAGGAAAGGGAGACACAGGGCAGTGGAACACATTTTGGTCCTGTGGGAAACTTATTACCAAGACCCACCCTCGCACAGTGTATGGTCTACCAGGAGAGACGCGAACCAAGCACTATCGCAAGTGTGTACCTAGAGGTGAGGGCCACAGCTGTGGAAGATGGTGCAGAGGCTGCTGGAGCTGACGTAGGAGCTGACGCGCTCAGCGGTTAGGGCAGGTTCCTGGGCGGAGGCCCTAAGCCTGTGTCCTGGAGTTGCGGTGTTGTGTAGGGGTGTGTGTGTGTGTGGTGTGTCCATGGTGTGTGCGTCAGATGTGTGTGGTATGTGTGTGCGTATGTGGTGTCTATGGTGTGCTGTAGTGTGTACGTGGTATGTGTCTGTGTGGCGTGTCCACGTACGTGGTGTTTCTGTGGTGTCGTTGTGCCCTAGGGCCTGCCTCCATGGCTGTCGCATCCACCTGCTCTCCGCCACACCGCTGGATGCTTCCCCTACTCCCTGTGGCCCCATTGTGGCTTTTTAGTCCCAGATGCCAACATGATCTGCCCAGCCACTCCTGAGCAGAGATGTGCCCAGCAGGGACCATGTGTTGGGGGACATTTCTCAGCACGGAGGTGCAGCAGATATCAAGGCAGAAGCCCTGCTCTCGTGAGCTGACGTCCTCCTGCGAGAGACATCTGGGGAAGGAGAAAAGACAGAGCACTCTGGATGGCAGCAGACGAGGAGCTGGGAAGAAACCCCATGCCGGCAGGAGAGAGACGGCTGGGAGCTGTCTGTGCTGCTGCTGAGCGGAGGCCTCCTCTTGGCAGGGGCATCAGAACAGAGCTGGGGGGTGACGGGCCTGCAGGGCAGGCAGGTGGCACTGGCTCAAGTGCCAGGCTGCATCTCCCTGGGTGTCCGTGATGAACCAGCCGGGGTGGCCTGTGCGGGGCGCTGAGGAAGAGCTATGGGAGAGGAGTTCTCAGGCCCCACAGGCGACAGGAGTGGTGAGGCGCACAGTACCCTTGCTGAGGGACAGAGTGCCCTGTGGAGGGGACAACCAGAGGCCTGGAGTGAGGGGGAGCAGTGGGGAGAATGGAAAATCGGGGCCCGCATGGGGTGGGGTCAAACTGACAAAGGGGAGAGCAGGGCAGGGCAAGCTCACAGAGCAGCCCTCAGGCAGACCTGTGGGGAAAGAGCCTGGAGTAGAGACCTGGAGAGTCCCGGGCTGGCCCTGGAGTCTGGCAGTCACTCTTGGTGGCTCACCCAGCGCTGCTCTAGACCCTGCAGGTGCTTTTTGCATTCCAGTTTACCCTGGGGCTCAGAAGGGAAGAGTGACTTGCTTGGGTTCAGAGTCTGCCTGACTCTAAAGCCTGCATTGTAACCGCAAAGCTGCAGCCAGCGATGACAAGGCGAAGCGGGAGGAGCCGGGGACGGGCAAAGCAGCCAGGTTGTGGGATTCTCAAGAGTGCCTTTGAAGCTGGAAGAAATGGCCCTCAGGGCCTCAGTGCTGGGCAGAGGCCAGGGAAGGTGGGGCCAGAGCGGCTCCCTTGTGATTGGCCTAGGTCCAGTGACAGAGCAGGGAGTCCGAGGCCAAAGGGCAGCGCTCATGGAGAACTCGGGTTCCCTGCGGCACGGTGACCTCGGCAGTGGCTCCTCCAAGCCCCCAAGCACCTTACTACTAGGTTAGGCTGACCCAACAAGCGCAGAGTTCATTTCTTGCTCGGGTTCTGTGCTCACCACAGGGCAGCTGCCACTCTGCAGTTCGGTGCTCCGTGTGCCCAGACCCCAGATGACGGAGCAGCCTGTTCCAGGCCAAGGACAGAGGTGGGGTGCGGGATCACTGTGACAGCCCGAGTCAAGGGGAGAGGGGCAGTAGTGGACATCCTGGAGTGACAGTACAGTCTGCCTCCAGGTTCAGACAGCAAGCTGTGGAGAACAGTGGCTGCAATGATTAACACGCCGCCGGGTTCCAACCGGCCGTTTGCCTGTGGTCTGCCACTAGGAAGCTCTCACTGAGTAGTTTGCCACGGAACTGGGCTGGACTTTGAGCAGCAGCCCTGGGGTGGCCATGCACTGTCCCCTCCTGCTGGGGTGGGGCCTGTTTCCTGACTCGGAGTGACTTGAATCTCTACCCTTGCTCTTCTCACCCCCAGGCACAATACTCTTTCCCTTACAATATTGTGAACAGATTTTTTTCCTCACAGGAACTTGAGCAGCGAGTATGAATAATCGCAGATTTTAGTCAAGATTTCTAGTTTCCCAAGTTGCACTAGATTCACAATTCCTTTCTTTCCAGACCGACATATGTGTCCTTCTAGCTTGATTTGTAATGGGGGTGGGGGGTAGACAAAGCCAAGCGTGGAAGCAATTTTAATTCTCATCAGCCAGGGGGAGCCCTTCTGAGCGGCCTGGCCCTCCCGTTTGCCTTGAGAGTTGGTAGGCCGGCTTGGGTGTGGGGTCAGGCACTGTATGCAAACTTGGTTTTTAAAAGCTGTGCCGGACACGGTCTAAAAATTGGGAATTCATATTTTAAAAGCTTAACACGGGCATTACTTGTGAGCCTTTTTCTGCTGTATCCAGCCCGAGATGGTAGCTGAGAAAGAGAGGTTAACAGACAGGGACAGCGAGCGGAGAAAGAGCTGGTAGAGTGCAGCGCCCACGACGGGCTGTCACTTCCACGTGGCCACCAGCTCGATGATTCTGGAGGTGCCGTGTGTCCATTCAGGATGCTCACTTGGACCTTACCGCACCCTTGAGAAGTAGAAAGAGCTAACATCTCTGTTCCGGTTTTCACGCACAAGACAAATGAAGCTCCTGAAGATAAAATGGCGAAGTGGAAGACACAGGCAGTCCATGAGAGAGGTCCTGGCTACCTTGTAGGCATGGGCATTATACATGAACAACGGTTATTCCTTTCTTAATCGGGAATCTCAGATGTGTCCAAAAGACTTTGGTGGGGAATGGGAAAAGCAAGTAGAAAACAATTTAATAAAGGTTGACTTTTGACTGTGATTTGTAATAAACGACATCAGTTAAGTTCAGGTTCATTGCTCCAGGATGGCAGCTATATATTTTATAAGCTGAGATGGTGGCCTGACTTACTTATATGTGGGTTGTAGGAGTCAGCTGGTGTTTGGTTGCAAAAACCAATAATCCATGTGGGTAAGCTTCATAGGCGAAGTGGAAGTCCATCGGGCAGCTCAGAAGTCTAAGGGAAGCCTGGGAATTGGACACGGACCCTGGTGTTACCTTGAGTAGCTGGAGGAGCCAAATAGGCATAAACCACTCGAAGCACCAAGCAAGGCCGCTGGACTGAAGAGAGCAGGGGAGGATGAGACTCTCCTCACCTAAGTGCCATGCACCCTGGGGCCAGGGCCTAGTCAAAGGTGTCACCTCGTGAGCTGCTGTCTAAAAAGGAAAACAGAAGTTGTAGCTATTCAAAGAGGAGGAGCCAAGAGGCTCCGGGAAGCCAGGGACTGTCTCCCACCTGACCCACCTCACCTGCGTTCAGTGTCCCAGTGAAGAAGAGTTTTTCTCAGCCCCCGGGACTTGGAAGGATAGAGGAGAGGGCTGCCTGTGTCACCTGCTGCAGGGGCAGCGCAATGTGGGGTTTACAGAGCCTCAGACAGCGTCCCCAGGGCACACAGGGTGTCCTCAGGACGTGGAGATCTGAGTCATGAATTGAATCCCTTTTGACGAACCTCGTGAGCTGGGAGTGAAGATGAGCCATTCCCTGTGACTGCGTGTGGCCCCTGTTTTGTGGGATTTGGGGTGTGACTGCCACTCAGGGGGCCGGGCCACAGTGATGCTTATGGTCAGAAGTCTTGGAAAGTGAGACACATAGCTAGAAGGGCGGACAAACGAATGGTCTGGCTCCAGAATTAGTTGGCTTAGTTTTTTTCTATTTATTTATTTGTTCATTTGGCACAGGGTCTCACCACGCAGCTTGGACTTGTGATCCTCCTATTTCAGCCTCCCCATTGCTGAGATTACAAGCGTGTGCTGCCATACTCGATTTCAGGGCCAGCCCCACGTGCCCCAGGTTTGGGCTCAATATGCAGTACCAGGGATTGAACTTGGGTCCTTGTGCTTGCCAGGCAGGCACTTAGACTGCCGAGCTATCTCCCCAACCAGTTTTTTTTTTTTTTTTTTTTAAAGGAACATTGAAAATTTGCTTCCACTTCCTCCAGAAAGCAAAACCGGGGGAAGGCTTCTTTCTGCTGGGGTGGAGCTACGTCTCCACGCTTGTGCTTCTCTTGTAAACAGCTCATTACTTTCACTACAGCCTAAGAACTCAAGCGCACCATTCTGTAGCTCAGAAAACGGAAGCACACGATCTTCTCATAAAAGCTTCACTGGTCTGTAGCCTTAGGGCGACGCTGATGCCTTTATCCTAGCAGCTACTTCTGCAAAAGCCTCTTACACGTACAGTAACTCTGCAAGCCAGCCCACTAGTAATTCCATTTCACAGACAGAAGAGTTCACGGTCATATAGGTGCTAAGAGTGTCCTGAACTAGCCTAGTTACAGCAAAGCCCACACCCTGACACCGACCTTGCTGTGGAGGCGGTCAGCCTCTTCCGACTAGCCACGGATCTGTACTGTGACAGGGTTATGACTAGTTCTAGTCACTAGTAGCGCTTGTTCACCGCTGCTCCAACGCTCAGAATCTATTACCACCTAAAGGACTAAAAACAGTCCACTGGTATGCGAATGAATCGATTTTTGATTAATCAGAGTTTGCTAAGGACTTCAGAGCGTTTCCGGGACAGCGCGGAGCATGTGCAAGGCTCTGTGGACACAAGAGAAAACGCACGACAAGGACCCTGCCTTCAAGGAAGTTTGAGTGTGATAGAAATGTCAGGAGAGAGTGAACTATGAAACGACGTAAAACTACCAATTGTGATTATGATAACTTCTCTAGAGAGGAACTGCAGCAGCAGCGGCAGGTGGAAGGAGAAGGAAGGAAGGCGAGCCCTCGCACATCTCGGAGGCTGTCATCTGTTTGCTTGGCAGACGTTTGTCAGTGTCAGGAGCAAAGCAACCTGCATGCAGTAACGCTGAGAGCGGAAGTTTACTGCGCAACTTGAAGCGCTCCGCCGGAAGAAACTGGTTCATGCCAGAAGCAGCCTGGTTAGGTGAGCGCCGCTGCTTCCCGCGTGGATGGAGAGCAGATAGCAAGCAGTCAGGTAAGGATCGTCTGGGGCCAGGAGCTGAGGAACCAAGGCAGGAAGCTTGAGGCAGAGTAGGAGGCGCCAGCAGACCTGGGCATGCAGAGGGAACATGCGCTTCCAGCTGCAGGAGGACCTTCCGGGACGATAGGGTGCTTGGCGTGGAGTTGAAGGGCGGGAGAACTTAGCAAGCCGAGGCGGGGCTGTGGCACGTGCCAGGTGGGACAGTGGGGCCGGCGTGGGTTGGGCCAGGTCTCCTTGAGGCCTGTGTGGTCACGTGGCTGCAGCTCAGCCTCCGGGAGGACATGCTCTGCCTCCACTCCAAGAGTCCCAGGGAATAAGACTGGGTCAGGCCCCAGGGGAGGTGACCCCGCGTGAGTGTTTGGGCCGTAGGCCTTACGGTGGGAGCTGGGCTCAGAACTTCGCAGTGGGAGGCGGGAGGTGGATGAAGAGTCTCTGTCTGAACCAGCCGTGGAAAGGTCACTCCGGAGCAGAGGGCGGGGCTCTCAAGAGGAAAGCCTGAACTAGAGGGGACTTGGTGGTTTCTCAATCATCCATTCACATTTCTACAAGCTGGGGCCGCAGTGATGGGTGGGGCCCCAGAGCCTGCCTGGGACGCTGTGGGACGATACTCAAATAGACAGGAAGGAGACCCAAAGTGTCTGAGAGGTGCTATCCCGCAGCCACATCTGGAGTGAGGCTGGCCCGTCACATCCCCGCTGTAGACAAGTGTCTGCGCCATAAGCGAAAAGGAGGGAAGGACCTTATGGCCAGGAGTTGACATCGTCATGGGCCAGGCGTGCGGCCTCAACTGTTCCTTGGAAGAAACTTTCTAATTGTCTTAGAAGTTCAAGCAGCATCCCTCAGACCTGGATGGAAGGGAGGGCTCTTTTTTCTTTTCTCTTTCTTTCTTTCTTTTTCTCTTTCTTTCTCTCTCTCTTTCCTTCCTTCCTTCCTTCCTTTCTTTCTCTCTTTTCTTTCTATCTCTCTTTCTCTCTCTCTCTCTCTTTCTTCTTTCTTCTGTTCAGGCTAGCCTCAAAGCCACAGCCTGAGCCTCCTGAGTGCCGGGATCATGAGCTTGCACCACCACCCTGGGGCGCCGGGCTTCTTTATAGGATAAGAGAAGAAAAGAGATGCAGGGAGAGTGACATCAAGAATGAGACTGAAGGCAGACCGTGAGCGGAGTGCTGTGCTTTGGCTCAGAAGCAGCCCAATTTCAGTCGCATAGTGATGTCAAGACTGAGAACAGCCGGAGCTGCGGGGTGCTCACCACGGGGAGCTGTGTTAGACCTGCAGGGAAGTCCTCCCCGTGCATTCTATCGCCTGCGGCCTTCTGAGCCCCCATCAGCAGGGGAAGCGATCGAGGGTAAGAAGGATGAAGTAGTAGTGGAATGAGAAAGCATGTGGCTGTAATCCCAGAACTCTGGGCAGCAGAGGCAGAGGGACTGCAAGCTGAAGCCCAGCCTGAGCAACTTAGCAAGTTAGCAAAATATTGCTCAAAAACATTTTTTTTTTTAAAGACTGAGCTATAGCTTGGTGGAAAGGCCCTGGGTGCCATCCCCAGCACCACAAAAATGAACAAAAAAAGGAAAATGAAGTTGTTGCTCAGAGTTGCCCGGCTCCAGATGGCAGTATGTAGGGCCTACTGGGTGACCCTGTCAGTGATGTGTGCTGCCATCAGGGAGGGACACGGGGATCCCGAGCCAGAGTATTCCAGTGTAAACCCAACTCTGTTACCTGCAGTCACCCAAACAGCCCGTTCTTAGCCATGTGCAATGCTGACAGTGGCCCTTTGCTCTCCCAGCCCTCCTAGGCAACCACGATGCTCAAATGGGAGCAGCAACGGTGTTAGTAGCGCACCCTTCTCACCCATGGAGAGGCCCCAGCGTGCCGTCCCTTAGTCACATAAAGGGCAAAGTCTCAACAGAGGGGAAGGCACGAGGTTCTGCATATCCTGGTTTGTAGCACTCGTGGCTGACACAACTCCTGCAAGTATGCACGGGATAGGTGGTCACACGCAGCTCCTGTGTGAGCGCTGCCACTCTGGCACCATGCTAGAAGCTTCTGACTGGAAAATAATGAGAAGACATCCCAGTCTTAAAAGCCTAGAGTCTGGAAGGGAAGAAGGACACCCACTGGGGGTCTGAAATTGTGCTCCGCAAACGTTGTGGGAGTCTTGGTGACTGGTCCTCACCTGGAAGGGAATAGGAAATGCATAAAATGCAGCGGCCACCTCTTCTGTGTGGCAGGGTGGGAGCGAGAGGCATAGACAGCACAATGGAGATGTCCTTTCCCATGAATTTCAAGCCTGGGAGACAGCTGGGTCAATAGACTGTCATTTGAAAACATCCAAGGGACAGAAATATAATGATTATCAGCAGGGTGCATGGACTTACCAGATACAAATCACAGAAAATGGAAGCATTTTCTTTACTCCAGAAGGTAACTGGCCTTGGCTTGGTGCCCACAAAAAAGTAGATTTGGAGGAATATTGTAGCTCCATGAAGAAATTATGCTTACTTTAGTGTCTTCTGAATCCTAACTTGAGGAATCAGCAACTGCGTTAGTTCTTCTAAACTAGAGGGGGATAAAGAAGCAGAAAAGAAAAATTGCATCTCAGTCGGAATTTGTTTATCTTGCAATCGTATTTGCATTCACCTCTTTCCCTCCAAAGGTGAAATTCTTCCACCGAGGCAAGGCTGTCCTGGGGCTCTCAGGCTGTGGAGGAAGAATGTTTATTGATTGAGTTCATGCATTTTACAAGGGGAAAAATGCCCTGGATCACTCTAAGCCTGTTTTATGGTTTAACTGCTTCTTAGAGCACAATGTTTCCTTTTGTAGCATCAGCTCCGTAAAACCTGGTGGACTTCAGTGACTTCAGGCAAAGACCAAGGATTTTGTCTTTCCAAGACACACACCAGTGAAGTTTATAGCAGATGTTCAAGCCTCCTGTCCCACATGCTGGCCCATGTCTGACCCAGGGCAAGACCCTGAAGAGCATGGCTTCTGCAGTAAAGTGTTCTTGCCCTGTGGGGTACCAAGGCCTTGGGGACGCGGTAACGTCTGCCAAAGCTGATTGTTTCATCTTGCTTTGTCTGTCTGATTTATGCCTAGGAGGGTCCGTCATTGGCATTTACCTTGTCTCACCAGTGAGCACAATAGAGCCTCCGTGAGTCATGGTGTGTAGCACTTGAGGTTGACAAGACGTACGCAAGGCCGGTGACCGCCTGCCCATATGGCACTTACGGGAATATTTATAGTTTACCTATGACTCTTCTCACTCACTCGCTCATCTGAAGTATACCAAGCACCCGCAGAGGCCCAGAGACCGTGCTAAAAGCTATAGGTGTGGAAATAACCAAAGGACACGCTCAGTTCTTAAAAGTTCAGAGTCTAAAGTGGACAGGTTGGTATGCAGTTCTAATCCCAGCACTCTGAGAGGCTGAAGCAGGAGGATCGCAGGTTCAAGCCCAGTCTGGGGAACTTAGTGACTCAGCAAGACCCTACCTCAATCAATCAAGCAATCAATCAGTCAGTTCATCAATGACTAGAGGAATAGCTCAGTATACTAGAGTATAGACTCCACTTGGGTTCAGTCCTGAATAAGCCAATAAAATAAGATTTACTATAAGATTATAAACCAAAGCCCAGCATCTAGAAGGGAAGATGGATTCACAAATGCACAGCTGTGGTCCATTGTGATAAACGCAGAGATGGCAGGGAAGGTGTCACAGTAGAAAGTGAGTAACTGCTTTCTGGGGCTTCCTAGGAGAAAGAAGCATTAGTTGCGTGATCCTGGTGCACTCTGTAAGTGCCCCAGGGCAGTCCTCACCACAGGGACCCAAAAGGGAAGGACAAGGACTCTCAGGTGGGAAAGAGAAGAGGTGCTGACGTGGACAGATGGTAGCAGAGTTTACCTGTTCAGTTCCCAACAGGTCAAACTTCTGCAAGCCTGAGGCCTGGGCTCTGAAGTGGTCCTGATGTTCCCTCCCCGGCAAGAAGAAGGGTCCCACAGTAACCTTGGCTGTGGTGTGTGGCCCTGGGAAGCAGCTGCTGACACAGACATGCCCGGAAAAGAGACTCTGAGGAACTGGCCTCGATGTCCAGCCACCTTTGTCCAGTGGGCTGGAGACAGTAAGTGTCAGGGGTTGCCCGCCCCATCCTCCTGACTGGTGGGCTGTCCTTGCAGGCCAGCAGTATCTACTTCCTGACCGGCCCAGATCCTTGTCAGCTGCTACAGCCAACAGGGCTACGGAGAGATTGGGATCACTCAGAGCTAAGACATCTTCCGGCAAATGGGAATTGCTGCTGTGGGGAGCCTCAGACAACGTGCTTACCATTAATTAAAGTGACAGGGAGCTATGGGCTCTCAGCTTAGAACTGTCTCTATCAGATGATTAGGGACGTGGGGTTGTCACACTCCAGACGCAGGCAGACTGGTCACAGAAACAGCGCTCAGAACAGAGATGACCCTGGGCGGCCCTGAGCCCTTTGGAAACAGTGCTCCAAGCTGGCGTAGGCCCTGGTCGGATCCAGGGTCACAGTGGCGCAGTTGACTTGATACTTGTACAGCTCCTTAAAGGAGGTACCTGGTGGCCCAGAGGAAGGGGCACTGCACCAGGGATTGAGGAAACAGAAGTCTGGTCATGGATCATTTTGCGTTCTTGGAGTCACTTGTGGCCAGTTGCTGTCCGTGCCTCAGTTTCCCGATCTGTGGTGGTTTGGCCTACTCATGTAGAATTAGGAGGCTCATTCACGATATTAGGTGTTCAGAGTCTCTTTGTTTTCTCCTCTGTAAACAGGGGAGGGGCTCCATCTCTAGGCCCCTCCTACCTCTAACATGAACAGCTGCTTTGAAAAGTTATGACACAAACACTTGGTGTTTTTGTTATTATTATTGTTATTATCCCAAGTGGTAAACTAAACATTCTGCTAAGGGATTTGACAACCTGTTCTTCTCTACCAGCCAGCCCTGAGCAAAGGGAAACAGGATGGTCCAGAATTTGGGATAGCCCAGGACACCTTCCCTGGGGAGGAGGGGTGGGACTGCTTGCTGACACGGGGTTAAAGCTCATTTGATAGGAAGTTGTTTTGTTTTTGTTTGTTTTTCCTAAGAAATAAGTACTGTAGTAAAAATGCTAATCTGGGCTTTGACTAGATGCGTGGTGGTGCACACCTGTAATCCCAACACTCAGGAGGCTGAGGCAGGAGGATTGGTGTGAGTTCGAGACCAGCCTGGGCTATGAAAGTGAGCTCAAGGCCAGTCTGAACTGCATAGTGAGACCCTGTCTCAAAAAGACAAAAAAAAAAAAAAAAGAAAAAGAAAAAGAAAGAAAGAAAATCGTAGCCTCTAACTTCAGACTTGTGGAAAGGTACGAAGAAGAGGAAGACCTGTCCCTTACATGCGCAGCAGGCGGGTGGGACAGCTAAGCATAGAGACCCACAGTGACAAATTAGGTGAGGACAGGACTCGAACTCTGAGCAGCTGAATGTCATTCTATGGTCAATGGGGACAGAGTGGCCGGTGGCCTATGGGGGCTGGAATGGCGATGTTGGGAATCAAGTTCTTGGGGTGCTAGAGTTCGAATGTCCCTCCCCAAACTCATTCATTGCCATGTGCAGGTGTTGAGAAGGGGCAGTGAATTTGCCTACGGTAGAGCTTAGAGAGGGAATTGATTATAAATGAGGCTGAGGTGGAAGGCTTTGCCTCACCGGGACTGTGACGTATGAGAGGGGTGGAGCCATGAGGTGTGTCTCCCCCCATGACGAGCCCATCTCCTTGGGCCTCTGTTTGAGTCTCCAGCAGCTAATGACCCTCACCAGAAGAGACTGCCCAATCTGGAATTTTCCAGACTGAGCGCATCCTTGTTCTATATGAATCAGTCCACCCGTGGTCCTCAGTTATAGCAGCAGTCAACAGACGAAGACCTGGAGCTTGAGATGCGGCTGGGATAAAGCCTTGCCCGTTACAACAGAAGCAGAATCCCAGGCAGTAGGTGAGGAAGGAGGTATGGGGCCGTGCTTCTCAGGCACTCCCAGATGGGGCCCTGAGGGCTTCCCGAAACGTGGGGAGCTCCCTTCCCGTGTGATGATACCTCTTCAACATCCGTGGCATAAACGGGAGCTTGGCAGATGCAGGTCTTGTAATCTTTCCACAAGAGACCTCTGGTCTGTGGAATTCTTTACCGTGGTGGGAGCAGCCTGGGTGGCCTTTTAGGCTTTCTCCTGTGAGGACAGGATGAGCAGGGCTGGCTGGGACACACACGGCCCAGAGGCCATTTGTCCAGAGCGTTGGCTTTGCATGGGTCCCGACCTCTCAGGAACTCATGGAATGGGTGGACCCTCACAGAGTCAGTGTTTTTCTGAATCAAGAGGAAGCAATCGAGGTGCAAGAGCTTTGTCAGCTGAGTTTGTCACTGGAAATGACAATGCTGTCTCATATAGCTTCTCCACTTTGCGGCTCTGGGAGCTCCGTGTGCTTGTTCGTAAGCAGGAGGTGATTTAGGGCAGCACTTAGCCCCAGGTCACTTTGAAGATGCTATGGGCCAAGGTGTGCAGTGTTTGTGATGGCTCTGTGCTCCAGGCCAGGGAACCCTCACTGGCCTCCGCTCTATCCAGTGGTTCAGGTACGCTACACAGCTTGGTCACAAGGAGACTCTCAAGCCTTGCTGGAAAGAGTCTCTGTTCTAAGCACCCTCTGGTGCTGCTCCCTCTGTAGAGATTCTGAGAATTAAAACAACTCTAGGTCAACTGTTGTGTCTGGGGATTTCTGAGGGATGACATAGCTTCACAGAGATCTTCAAACCTGAGACAGCCCCTGAAGATGGAAGCCTCTCTTGACCTCCACTTTCCAGGACTCTGATGCAGGTAAATACGGAGCCATGACCAAGCCTGGAGCCTGGCCCACAGATGCCTGGGGAAGCTGGGCTGTGCCTTTCAGGCTTTCTCCTGCCATGGACAAAACGCAGCAAGGTTGGCTGAGAAACACGTGCTCAGAGGCCAGTTGGCCTGAATGTCAGAGCTTGGATGGATTTTGATAGGTTCTGGCCCTAGTATGAATTGCTGAATCATTATGGTCATCATCTAACGTGGCTGAAGCCCTTAAAACAACAGCTTATCTTCCCAGAGACCACCTCTCCCCTTCTTCTCCTACTCAGCCCAAGGTTCAGCTTCCTTTTGCCTGTCTTGCCTCCTCAGGGAAGAGCTCAACCAGCTCCTCAGATATTTCTAAACATCCCCTCAAGCTCCACCCCTAATAAAAGCCCACAAAAGCCCCTGCTTTCCTGTCTCAGGCCAGAGGATCTACCTGACCCATCTGCCCTCCATCATCTCTATGTCTTTGGAGTCAATAAAGGCTTTTTTATATCTTTCCTATCTCCTTATTGTGCCTCTGAAAAACCCTATCAGATTTCTAACCCTGTGATTTCAGAGGTAAGAAATCCATAGCATTAGAAATCTGATCTCTGTCCCTCTTTCCATTGCTAGTAAGCCCTCTACAGTTTATGGGGGAAGGAACGATTCTTCAGTGGGTCGGTCGCATTTCAACCTTCACGGCCTTCCAGTGCCAGCACCCCTCAGCCATCCTCTGGCATCAGCACACCTGAGCAGCCAGCCAAGGACCCCATTCCTTTAGTTTTCCTTACTGAGGAAGGTGGGTAAAACCTACCAGGAGACATGGTAGTGTCTACCTCAGGGGAAGGAAGAGCCAGCCTTCCCCCTGGTGTGCCTGGCCCCCCAGTATGCGACATCCTTCTTGCTATTTTCCCTCCAGGTCTTGCTCCATTCTCAATTCCTTCAGCTCTAAGCTTCTTAGTTTGGGGCTTCCTTTCTTCCAACCCTGCTCGTGGCCAGATCTCAGGGGCAGTACTGAAATGCTCCATGAATTAGGACATTATCCTGGGAGTTCCACAAGAACAGATCACATCTTAAGCTGAGCATAGAGGTTCCCCGTCCTTGGGCTGTTAGGACCCGGGCTGCAGCAGAGCTGAGCAGCCGGTGAGCTGGTGAAGCTTTGTCTGTATTCCCCATTCGCTCCTTGTTGCTCACCTTACAGTCTGAGCTCTGCTTCCTGTCAGAGAAGCCCCAGTAGTAGACTCATGGGAACTCAAACCCTCCTGTGAACTGTGCCTGTGGGTAACCTAGATTACCAGAATCCAGTGCCTGAGGATCTGCAGTACAGCTGAGATGGTGATCTAGCACTGGGGAATAGAATTACTATGCATCACAAGGATAAGCTAATCGAAAAGGGATGCTTCCATTCTGGTCTGTGGAAAAGTTGTCTTCCATGAAGCTGGTCCCAGTGCCTGGAGTGTTTGGGCCACTGCTCTAGAAAGCAGAGCTGTTGGTCAAGGTGCACTGCTGCTTTCTGGGGCAGGAGGAAGCCAGGGGAGGAAGGGAAGGGGGAAAACGGCCAGAGCTGGGTGGAGGTGGGTGCGATCCGGGCCACGCTGCGGAGCCGTGCTTCATCAGAGCTGATGGCATGGCGAGCAAGGGGGCCAAGGATGGGCAGTGAGAGGGAGGGGGGAGGGAATGTGCCAGCCCGAGTTCCCCACTGTCCTTCCTCTGGCCACTAGCCGCTGACCAAATAGGTTGATCCATTCCTTAGTGGTCACCTGAGGAGCCAGACGCGGCGCCGCACAGGTTGGCTCCTCCCTTACCCCCTCCCACTGAGTCTGTAAGTGGACAGCCTGTTACCCAGTTTGGGAGGCTGGAGACCTTGTTCTGTCCTGAACAAAGAATTGATCCAGACAAGTGCAAATGGCAAGGGTAGCAAGGTGTTACATTTACTAGAGGGAGGAAGAGAAACATGCTCTTCTGAGTGAGTTTGGGCCAAGAAACCATAGGAAAAGAAGTACATGGGCAGCTTGAGGGAGACTACCGCGAAAGCACACAGTGGCCCAGCACTAGCTGTTGGCAACCCCTTGGTACCTCCCTCCCCTCAGGCTGTTGTCAGTCGAGGCTGTCTGTTCCGCACTGCTTGAGTTCTCCTGAGAACTCCGTGTGCAGGGCTCTGGGAGCTGCTCTGCGCATGCGTCCTGGGATTTTGCGGTTAACAGGTTGGGCCAGCTTCGCCAGCCAGCTTCGCCGTGCCCTAAACTCCAGCTTCGGGTGACTCAGGCAACCGGGTGCAGTAAATGTGAGGGGCGTGGCATGTGCTTTTGGAGTTTCCATTTGGGCCGGCTGGTAAGTAAAATCCCACAGATAAGAGTGCCAACGTGTATGTGAAATAGTAAGGCGGAAGCCAGACTTTGCAGAGCTTGTCACAAAGTACGCACTGCCTGGAAGGACTTCGGTCATGTGTGGCTCACTCTCCACGCCAGAACATGCCCCCGTTTCTTCCTCTCCAAAAGCTTCGTTGTCCTGGGAGAAAAAAAAAAAAAAAAAAAAAAAAAAAAAGGAGGCATCTGCAGAGAGATGGAAGAGTACCCTCTAGAGGCTGGGGCTGTAACTGCAGTGTTGGCTGCGTTTGGGCCGCGGAGTACACATTCCTCAGTAACCTGGGGAGGCAGATTCCTTAGACGCCACATCTCCAGCCTAGTGACAATGACATGCAAAGTGAGGGCAGTGGGTACAGGGCATGCACCAGCATGCTACCAGTTGTTCTGCTCTGTTGACAGGAGAACATGGCAAATTGTCAGCTGGGGGGGGACATTTTGCCGTTTTTTCCCCTAGTGTCTGTTCGTTCTATTTTTATGAATAGCCGTCAATTGGCAGCTGAGATTCAGCCTCCCTCATGCTCAGGCCATGTCTCTTGGGCATGGTCCTAGAGCTGAAGCGAATAAGCGCTGTGTTTCTCTGGTTATATCGTGTGTATATCTTAGGGCTGTCAAGGTCCATTAGGAAATAAGCTGTGATGTAAGG
The DNA here is from genome assembly GCA_004027025.1 of Myocastor coypus. Lineage (NCBI taxonomy): Eukaryota > Metazoa > Chordata > Mammalia > Rodentia > Myocastoridae > Myocastor > Myocastor coypus. The sequence continues at coordinate 4,640 of PVJA010001501.1, read as the reverse complement.
CTTTGGAAGTGTGATGTAAGGCAGGAGCTGCTGCGGCTGCCTTGCTACCACACATGCAGAGGTGGTTTGGCAATAGAGCTAAGTGTCAGAAATGAAGGAAAAGCAATGTGGATGAAAGCCGGATCCCTCTGAGCTCCGCATTAAGTCGTGCAGCTTTTTCAGTTGCCTGAACTCTTTTTTTTTTTTTTTTTTTTTTTGTTGCTTAAACCGCTGAAGTTGAGTTTTGTGTCATCTGTGGAAGTTCTAGGGGCCACGTGCCCACCGGGGCTAGACCCGATGATTGCTGTGTGTCTGTGACTCGCTGCTGTCGATTTTGCTTCTGACTCTGTCGCTTCTCCCCAGAGGAGCGAAGCTGAGGATCCCAGGCGCTCAGAGGTCTTCCTATCTGCATAGCAATCTGGCTTTGTTTCTTCCGTGAGTAAGTAAATGTGCTTCTTGGTTTTATTATGTGGTCACTGGGACCCTGGTTTCTCATGGAACATGCCAATTGGGGTTCAGCCTTGGAAACTGAGGTTCGGATTCCAGACTATAGGAAGCTGAGCCGACTGCGAAATGAGGTCTCCGGGCTGCTGCCCTTGGAGGGCAGCCCAGTCCTCGTGCAGCAGAGCGAGCTTCGAAACGCCAGGCGCCCGCCTCCCTCTGGCGTCAGCTGCCAGTCTTCTCCTTGCCCAGCCCCTGATTGGCTCTTTCGGTGGTCATTTACCTCACATTGGGTTCACACGGGGAGAACAGCTGAGAAAAGTTCCCGCCCTGATTGGGTTTGCATTTCTGTGCGGGGGTGGGGGGGTCTGGAGTGATGAGCAAGATAATTATGCAGTGGAGGCTCCAGAAATAGCTCAGCCGACTAAGCACCTGCCTGGCAAACGCAAAGACCGGAGTTTGATCCCTGGTACTGCGTGCTGTGCCGGCCCTGTCGTGCTGGCCCCAAAACCAGGTGTGGTGGCACACACCTGTAATCCCAGCACTGGGGAGACTCAGACAGAAAGATCACTACAAGTCTGAGCTGCACAGTGCGACCCTGTCCCAAACAAACAAACAAACAAATAAATAAATAAGTAGTGCTGTGGGGAAAGTGATCGCTCTTCTGGGGAAGTAAAATTTTTAGAGAGGGTCGCGGGGCTGTGTCTCCAGGAAAGCAGAGCACGTGGGTGGAAGGAGCGACCAGCGCTAAGTCCCTGAGTCATGAGAAGGCCTGGCAGCTAAGGCGGCAGCAAGGAAGCCAGCGTGGGTCAGGGAAGAGGGGGAGGGGTGAGGTGGGACCAAAGGGCACGTGAGCATCCCGCTGCCAGTAAGGAGGTGCAGCAAGGGGCCCTGCAGGACAGTTGCCTTCTTCAAGGCGGGGGCCTTTCTCACCTCTGGGACCTATGTGGGAGACGCAGTGCAAAGCAGACTGTGCGACTAGACTGAAATAACCATGTCCCGGGGGGCCCAGGTGCCTGTTCCTGGGAATTGCAGGTGCTGGGCTGTGTTGCCCTTCTCCTGGAGATGCAGACAAGCAGCGCAAGTGGAGGGAAAAAGCTCGGGACCAGTGCCAGGGAGAGACAGACCCAGAGGGCTTGGAGGTCACAGGCAGAACAGGTGGTCTTGGATGAGGGTGCAGAGCGCAGCGGAGGAACGTCATGTGGAGGCATTTGGTGGCAGGACTGGCCAAGAACCCCAACATCAGCAGCCTGGGAGGTCAGGGAGCCCCAGGTGAGGGCCACCACACCTACAGTGGCAGTGGGGCAGGGTGTGGAGGGGCCCGGGGCAGGCACAGCAACGGATGGTGAGTGGCAGTTTTCCTCTAACCCTTTCAAGATTCTTAGGGACACACAAGAAGGCAGAGGGCTGAGACAGCATCGCACAAGGTGGGAGAAGTTGCTCCCCTCGCCGCGCTAGGAGCTATTGAAGTGACTTTGGCTTGGGTAGGACATTGGGATGTTGTGGTCTGTAACTCGTCCTGCGGGCAGTCCTATGGGCAACAGCTAATGTCCTGTCCCCAGTAGGTGTGAGGAGTGCTAAGACTCTCTCACTTGGGGTCCTCGTGTCTGAGCTGGCTCTTAGCTGTGTTATGCATCCAGGTCCCAAACTGGCCCATGTCCCTGCCTGGGTCCTATTGGTCAACAACTGCTGCTGTCTCACTTATGAGTTTGTAGAGCGAGTGTTGTGTCCCCTCGGTCCCTCTGTCCACAACTGTTTGCAAAGATTAGGCTTTAATGTACACAGATTTCCTACCTCAATTGTATGACTTAATCAGTTCGGCTTGCTTTATTTTTTTTTTTATGAGATCTATTGTCTTCTGATTACAAAAGAAATACATGTGCCTTGCAGAAGGCAATTGATTTTTCTGGAGCTTTCATTTTGCATTTGCGTTCTCTATGAATACCCAGCGGGGCAATCTGGGAGGCGCTGGAGGGGCGGCAGTCCTGCCTGAATGCAAATGCGAACGCAGCAGCCTGCACGGTGAGAGGCTCACAGAGCCAACCAGCAGCTGAGCGAGCGCTGCCTGGAGGCTCTTCCTCACCGGTGCAGACATTCTCCTTGTTTTTGCTCTCTCCCTTTCAAACAGGCTTCTAACAGCAGCTGGAATTAAAAGACATCCACGCATCAGGAAATACAGTAGAGGGGGCCTTTGCTGTGGACTAGTTCCAAGCTCTCTTCATGGGTGACACACATGATGTGAAGGGCTGGCTCTGTGTAAGGTTGTGCAGTCCATCTCTGTGCTAGTTAGGCGGGTTGCATCCTTAGGTTCCATAATACTCCAGGATACTAGATTTGTATTTCTTGGGTCAGAGTGGGAAGAATTAGGTAGCGAAGCAAGCCGGTTGTGTGAGGTGCACCCGGTTCTTGTATATTATTCCTCCTCCTGAGGTCATAAAGTGCAGTGGGTTGTAAAAACAGCAGGTTCCCATAAAAGCCAGGGGAAAGAGATAACACTTGTGGACCAAACGGTCTGTGTCTTGGATCACCCATGACGCACCATCCCCCCTAGAACTCCACACGGAAAGTTCGGTGCCTGTTTTCCAGTTTGTCCCTGTCCTACGGATGAAGAAAGTGGGACCCAGAGAGGTGAATGAAAGATTTGCCTGAGAATCTTGGATTCATTCACCAGAGCTGCTGTGATGTCAGCTAAGTTCTTAAATATTATTGCAGGGCTAAGGCTAGGAAAAGTACATCTTGAGTACAGCAAATTAAATTGTTAAATTGCAAAGAGCACAGGTGTTCATTCCGAGCCCAAGTTTTTTCCAGCTCTTTGCCAGCTCGGCCTTATCCTCCTAAGCACCTTGAGCACCCACCCACCCAGGAATCAACAAACTCTTCGGTACAGATCTGTGTGAGTGTACACAGAGGAGCGCTGGGAAATCCTCCTGGCTTGGCTGATGGGGGGCGGTGACAGCTTGGTAATGGACCTCAGAGAGTGTGGATATGAATTAAGCACCTTTCATTCCTCTGTAGGAAAACATCAATTAAGCTTGCATAATCCATGGGTTTTCCTTATTTCAAACAGAAGAAAATCAGCACAAATTGGCTAGACTGTCTTTTCCTCTAGCCTTTAATCATTAATCCTCTTCAAACCCTTTCCTGCCCTTACCCACTGCCCCCCTCCAAAAATAAAAAAAATAAAATAAATTTTTTTAAATTTTTTAAAAAAGAAAGAAAATCATCCAACAAGCACACAATGCCGTTTCTGCCGCCCACTGGGAACCTTTACCAGGCAATTTACCCAGTCTTGAGCATCATGAAAATGCGTGTTCAGTGTTTTGGAGAAGGGGCTGGTTGGGTCTGCTGGTGGCAAGTGAGCACTTATTCGGACCCCTCTTACAGTTGACCAACGAATGGCTTTGCTTCATAGCCTACTCCTGGCTGCAGTTCCCCTGCCCTGGATGAGCTGCGGACCCCTCTGTCACATGCGAGCCAGAGAAGCCTTATTTGGCTCTGACAGACTGCTCCCACTACGTGCTGAAAATGCTGATCTGTAAGAATAAATACCAGCAAGAACTTGTCCCTGTCCCAGACCCTGCTGCTCCAGTAGGTGGGCAGCTCAGGGGCTAACTCAGAGGCCCCTGGCTGCCTGGGATGACGAGATCTTAGGGGCCATCCAGCTCCTCCTTTGACTCTAGGTTGGGATATATCCAAACCTCCCTCTGCTTTCTGTGAGGGACGGCTTGCTGAGGACCACACGGGTGGTTCCTTCCTTGTAGTCTCACCTCAGAGTGCAGGGGGGCGAGAGGGGAATCCGTGAAGCTGCTTCTGTAGGGATGATTTTGAACAGGAAAGACGTTAGTTCCGAGGGTCAGCCTAGTAAGAATTAGCTCCATTTTCCAGCTGAAGAAATTAAAGGTCAGGAGTACCTTTAATTTCTAGTGAGTAGAGTTAGAGTTTAATCCAGGGTTCAGTGGTTACAAATGCTGTTTTTTTAATTAGCTTTTTTAAAAATTCAAAATATTTATTTATTTTAAATTTAACAATGGTTAGGGGCTGGGGAGATAGCTCCAAGGCACAAGCGCCTGCTGGGCAAGTGCAAGGTTGTGAGTTTGAACCTCGGTCCTGAAAAAAAAAAAAAAAAAAATTAACAATGGTTGTATTACATATTTTCATCACTGGATCAGTTCAGATTAATAGATACAGGTATATAAGATTGATCAAACAATTAAACATTA